>BDUI01013387.1:38474-52780 GCA_002335545.1 Apodemus speciosus | reverse complement strand
TCAGTAAATATCTAATTATAATTAGAATAAATTGTTAAAGTATGTTTCTAATCAGCTCTTGTCCTAAAATTAACTGCTGTATTGCACAAGTATGATACTTGATGTACTGACCGGGATACTGARAGACCCCCTTATATTACTATTGAGTGCTGTGGTTGAGTCATCCCTGCAGGAACTACAAAGTGTGAAAGAAAAGAAGGGGACRGCAAAGAAAGTATGTTGGCGATGTGGCCTCTCAGAGCTTTGGAAGGCTCACGTGTATTGTGCACTATGTGGAGAAAACTAAACTGTTAGATTTACATTGAAGGTAGTTTGTTTAATAGGATAGAATTTAAGTGCRTTTTAGCATATATATTTGATTCATGGTCAGAATAACTGCCAGCTTTAAACACAGTAATAACAGTAACAACAACAACTACAACAGTAACAACAACAAAACATCTTTCCTTTTTTGTGGTTATTGCTGAACAGCAGTCAGATTGAAGTTCATCTTGACTTCTGACTAAAGTAAGACCGGCAAAAGGCATCTCAGTGTGCATTTCACATGTGGAGGAAGATACATCTTTCCCACTTTTCAAAGAGCTGAGACAGAAGTCTGGTGTTCTCCCTGTGCCCATTTGACAGGATGGTGAAGGTCAGGCTGTATGAGGACATTGCAGAGCCTAGCAGATTGTAAAAGTAACCAGGAAGGCCTGCAGGAAGGAGGCGGTCACCTACATGGTGCAGTGAGGACAGGCCGATGGCCCAGCTGTATGTGTCCATTTATCCCGGCAACGTGGGGCCACCAGGCTCCRGCTGGACAGATGCTGCAGAAAAATCCTGGACCGCCAAACCAAATGCTGCCAGGTAGTAAGGAGAAGGACAAATGCAAGGAAGGAATGAGAGAGGAGGATTCTGATAGAAACTTTCATTCAAAYTGCTTAAGAGAAAAATATTGTAAATTTGAAGAGGAAATAAATGTACAGTGAATAGGAATACTTTGGTCAATACAGTCTTCTGTTGAGTAATTTAGTTTTAAAACCATATTAATAAAAGTGGCCAACCTATCTGATTTTCTCATCTTTTAGAAAGTGTTCTATTTCTATGTTTTCAAGGTATCTTTGTGAATGTGAAGAAGAAAGTATCTGAGAACAAATATTCTTAGTATAGTATTTCTTAGTCTATTAAAAATTAGTTTATGCATGCGGGTATTTTTGTTAAATGTATGTGTATTCTCCTTTTGTGCCGGTGGAGGACAGAAGACGGTGGCAGCTCCTTGGAGCTGGAGTCGGAGAGCATGTGACCTACCATGTGGGTGCTGGGAACCGAGCCTGCGTCCTCTGAAAGAGCARCCCTTTGATAGTCTTAACATCACAGTTGTTATTTGTATTATCCTTACATTTAATGCTCGTGATCTATCATCTGTTTCTCCATCCATCCYTCTGTCTATCCATATCTATCTTGTTTTGAGAGACGTAAGGTCACCAAATGTAGCCCCGGATGTCCTGGGACTCTATGTAGACCAGGCTGGCCTCCAACTCAGTAGATATCTGCTTCTGCCTCCTTAGTGCTGGATAGGATTAAAGGTGTGAGGTACCATGCATGGTTGTGATCTATATCTTTATATGGTTGATGTAACTTAAAAATATAAGATCCATATCTAASTTTTAATATAAATAAAAGCCTTATAAATATAATTAAYGCAAACCTTTTGATGCTCACTAATGYTCACTTAAGTTGTGTGCTTTAATTTCTTTTGTATTCTTGAGACAGTCATTGTGTAGCTGGTACTGAAAGGTTGGTTTCCATCTTAAGGCAAATCCTCTTGACTCGGCCTTCCAGATGCTGAGGTTGTAGGTTGCCGTTGTGCTAGCTTGTAGTGTCATGATTAAAACATTCAGGTTCACAAGTACAGGTCTTACCTGTTTCTGACAGTTCGTTATGAGGTTACTTAGTTGGGATCGTCATGGGTTAGACGCTCCAAGTGGCTAATGTGAGGAAGAATGCCATGAYGTCAGCAGAAACTCAGGACAGGGCTTTCACTCCTGATGATGACCGATTGGCGGTTAGAGACAACAGTTTACTGAMGTGCAGATATCAAGAAGAGAATTGTATTATAGACCTGGTATTGTGTAGAGAGGACACTGGCTGTTATGTGACGTGTACTGTTGGGGCTCTGGAATCAGTCATGTAAATGTCAACATTACACAGCTGACTTTTTAGGAGCAAAATAGGGATCATAGTGTCTATTTTATAAGGCAGTTGTGATATCACAGATCTCTTATATGGTGTTTAAAGTGATGCCTTTTGTGGAGGCAAGAGGTTAGCTTTGTTTACATAGAATTCAAGGCCAGCCTRTTAGATCCAATCTSACCTACACCCCCCAAAAGAAAGATAATATGTTTTAATTACTAAAGTATTATTTTTGTAGTTGAAGAATTATATCTGCATACTGAATTTGGGAATGTTGATTAACATTGGTTTTCATGTTTATACTCACAAATAGTAAAATAATGAAATGGTAATAAGTTTCTATATTCCCTATATATAACTCAGTCCTATATTTCTTAATACATATTTTCTTAAGTATAACCACAATACCATCATCAGTATCAGTACAGTTAGCAGTCCTTTTTCTTTCTTTTTTTTTCTTTTAAATTGTTCTTAACCAGCACATGCTTATTTTTCTCTGTTTCAAAACTGTGTGTTAGAGCGGTGGATCAAAGCCAGYGCCCCAGGCTTCTCTTATCTGTGTAAGCAGTCTACCATGGCCGCCTCTCAGCTCTTCAGGTTGTCGAAGTTAGTATTCATGGTCAGCACATTTTGCTCAGCTGATTCATCTCTCAAGATTTGATGTCTCAGGCCTGGTATGGTGGTACATGCCTTTAGTCCCAGCACTTGGGAGGTGGGTAGGCTGTGGGTTTGCAGCCAGCCTGGTCTACATAGAGAGCTAGGATAGCCAGGGCTGTTACACAGAGAAACCCTATCACAAACAAACAACAAAGCAAAACAAAAAGCAAAGAGACTTACTATCTCCAAAAACTTCTAGAAATAGTTTGAACTCTGTTGCACAACCATGTGAATATTGTTACTAGTAATGAATTATTTACTTAAAAAATGACTAATGTTATGTGTTTGTTTTTATCACAGTGAGAAAAATGTGTATCATAAACAAAAGTCATTTTTGGCTGTTTGGCTTATAGAAAATTCAGCTTTCCTTTTAGCATCTCATACTACCGTAGTATAGTTATCAAATCTAAGGAGTGAATGTGTGCGCATTACCACGAGGGCTACCCTGCAGAGTCGATTAGAGCTTTAGCTCTCCCACTGTTGCTTTAGCATGCACTCAGGGATACCCRTCACATTAGTGGGGTTCAGTCTCCCTGCTCCCGTCATTTTCCTCGTGCTTCTTCTGAGCACTGTAAGAAGGACTGCTCATGCATTTTGCTGCGTTGCTTGGTTTTGTCAGGTGTCTTCTGATGATGAGTGAGGTCACACATTTTGGGGAGTATGGCCTTTTCTGTGGGTTGCAGGAGTTATTTCTAATGCTGTTCTCTATTATCAGTTCATTATAGTGCTAGGTGCTGGGGTTTTTACTGTAAATGTATTTTTTTCCCTTGTAATTTTTAGGAGATAGTATTTTTAAAGTATTTTAAAGGCTAAGTAAAGGCTCAATATTTTAAAGGCCAAGTAAAATTTCTAAAATATGATACCGTTAGTAATGTAAAAAAAGAAATAAGTTCAAAACACTGGCTGAAAAACAATATAAATGCAGTGTGGCATCTAAGATACTGACTGTGTGTGTGTGTGTGTGTGTGTGTGTGTGTGTGTGGGGTATATGTGCACAGAGGCCACACTGTCTTCCCCTGTTTCTGTGAGATAAGAGTCTCCTGTTGGATGGAGACTCAGCAGCCGTCTGGCTGGCCGATAGTGCCGAGAGTCCCGGGCGCACTTACATGAGGGCCGGGGCTCAGAACTCAGAYYCTCATGCTTGTCCAGCAGCTGCTTTCGCCCASAGAGATCTTCCCAGCCCCAGAGATGTTGATTTTTGACTTTTGGGGCACAGTGTTTGTACTTTTATCTAGAAATGTATGAATGTAAGACTTAAGAGTGTAAAGCAGTAAGTATATAGTTAAGGTTTCTTTCTTAGTAAAGATATTCATCTGTCTGTCTGTCTGTCTGTCTGTCTGTCTGTCTGTCTGTCTGTCGGCCTGCATCTGTGTGAGTGTGTGATTGTATATGTGTTTGAGTGGCCATGAGGGTCAGAAGAAGAGGTCATAKCACTGGAAGCTAGAGTAGCTSTGTGCTGCCTGACATGGGTCCCAGGATCCAGACCTGGTTCYTTCCTAGAGTGTCAGGTGTTCTTTAGCCCTGAGACACCTTTCCATGCGTCCGGGTTTTAGTTTACTTTTTCCGTTTTCACACMTACTTGGTTTTGCTTGCCCCTCCCRCTTCCCTCTCCGGTCTCCCATCTCCCCGCTGCTCATCCTAAGCCTGCCCTTCGCCAGTGTCCCTCCTTTCGTTTTCATATCATTTGTTCTTTACCATCTCTACTGCTGTCTCTTAAAATACCCTTTCCCTCCTCTTTTTTGGAGGGCGGATCGGTGCGGGGAGGAGAAGAGGCGTTACACAGGCTGGCCTGAACAGTGTAACATTCCTTTTGCCTCCCGCTCTGGAATACTGTCATTATGGGTAGAGCCACCACGCCTGGCATATAGTTGAGATTTTAGATTATTTTAGTACATACATATCTTTTAATACCCTGATATTAAAATTGGGATGTTAACATTTCCTTAATTTCTTAAGAATTTCTCTAATTATTCTTAAACAAAAACYCACCTTTTTGGAGATAAAATGTCACTTGTTAAAGTTACAGGAGGCTAGCTCCCCAGCTCTGTCTATACCCACAGGCTAAGCTTTTCTGTGGCACTGTAGGAGGCACAAGCAGCAAAGGAGATGGGACATTCTGTGTTGTCATGAAATTTGCATGTTCTGCCTTGTTGGACCTCTTCACTTTTATGTACAGCTGGAAAAAGTAATCGTTTGTTTCACTTACTGTGAAAGCAGGAGATACTTGAATTTTTGTGTTCATTTCTTTGCTCAGATAATGAGACTGCTGTATACACATTGATGCCGATGGTGATGGCCGATCAGCACAGGTGAGGAGGCGCCTGCTTCAGGTTTGTGCGGTCAGGCTTGGCTTTGCTTGTTTTTTTTTAATTGGATATTTTATTTGCTTACATTTCAAATGTTATTCCCTTTCCCAGTTTCCCCTCTGCAAACCCCTACCTTGTCCCCTCTTACCCTGCTTCTATGAGGGTGCTCCCCCACCCACTCACCCACTCCCACCCACTCCTGCCTCACCGCCCTAGCATTCCTCTGCACTGGGGCATCAAGCCCTCACAGGACCAAGGGCCTCCTCTCCCATTGGTGCCAGATAAGGCCCCTTCAGCTCCTTCAGTCCTTCCCCAACTCCTCCGTTGGGGTCCCTGTGCTCAGTCTGATGGTTGGCTGTGAGCATCCGCATCAGCATGATCTGAGGATCTGGCAGAGCCTGTCAGGAGACAGCTGTATCAGGCTCCTGTCAGCAAGAACTTCTTGGCATCAGCAATAATGTCTGGGTTTGGTGTCTGCATGTGGAATGGATCCCCAGGTGGAGCAGTCTCTGGATGACCTTTCCTTCAGTCTCTGCTCCACACTTTGCCCCTGTATTTCCTTTAGAGGAGTAATTCTGGGTTAAAATTTTAGAGATGGGTAGGTGGGGGGGGGCATGCCTAACCTCTGGATATGATCTCGAGTGGTTCTCCCTCCCCTGTGTGGGGTATTTCAGCTAATGTCATCCCCGTGGGGTCCTGGGAGGCTCTTGCTTTCCTGGCATCTAGGACTTTCTGGTTGCCACCCCCAGTTCCTCATCCCCCATTGCTATACAGCTCTGTTCAATTTCCTGACCCTCTGTACATCRTCTCCATCTCCTCCCATACTTGATTCTGCCCCTCTTTCCCTCCTCCCCCCTCTTCCTCCCATTCTTCAGATAGAGAACTGTTGGAATTAATAACTGTTGTAAAAGTGTTCTCGTCTTGATTTACTGTGTTTTAAAAATGTTTTATTACTTATATCATCATTTATTTATTTATTTTTACTTTTTTGGGGATGTACAGGTCTGTTTCTGAACTACTGTCAAATTCAAAATTTGATGTCAATTATGCATTTGGACGTGTGAAGAGAAGCTTGCTTCATATTGCAGCAAAGTAAGCCTGAAATATTTKACATTACACTCTGGTCTAGAGTAAGCGTGGGAGCTTTGGATCAGTTGCTTTTCAGCAGTTCTGGGGAAAGATGAGAGCTGGCAGCTAAGGGTGCCATGTCYGGTTAGCCCTTGCTGTGTCGTGCTCTTCATAAATTGCTAGCCTTGAGATGGAATTCATGTGTCATGTTCATGTGCTCGTATCGTAGCTTGCTTTAGGTGAGGCTTAGGGGTTGTCTAGATATGTGTAGAGTGTGTATTCACCAACATTTCTTTTACCTTACCACTGTGAGGGATAAAAGGGTGCGGTGGATGCACATGGACTCAGCAGTTTTATACTGCTTACCTAGGTGGGAGTATCTTTTATCCACAGTCCGACACTGACTGATACCTGTCTTCCTTTCAGGATTTAGGTGGTAGTGTTGCAGCTGATTTTTCATGACTAACTAGCTGCCAGAAAGCTAGAAAGTCAAGAGTATTGTGTCATTTCTTGCAGAAATTAATTGTTCATTTTACTTTATTTGAGTTTGTGTTCATAGTAGAATTTAACATTTGGAAGGTGGAGGGTAATTCGTATTTGTCATGAGTTAAATGGTAGGAAAATTGGGACCTTAAAAATAGTGTTTGATAGATTTTGTTTGTTTTTAAATTTTGTCTACTGTAGCTGTTCGTTGAATGTATCTAATTGTCTTTTATATTGTTTTAGCTGTGGGTCTGTGGAATGCTTGGTTCTTCTGTTAAAGAAAGGAGCGAACCCTAACTACCAAGATATTTCAGGCTGTACACCCCTTCATCTTGCTGCTAGAAATGGGTAAGCTTTGTTTTCATAATGATGCATTATTAGTCCTGGAAGTTTTCAAGGAATTCATTCTTGATTTTTTTTTTTCTTCCCAACATTTATCTTAAGAAAAATTACAAAGATGTTTGTTAACTATTTTTAGTCTTTTAAGGATGTTTGTCTACTTTTCTCTTTAAAATTGGTCTCAGATAATTTTATTAAATTTGCAAATGATGATCATACTTAATTATTTATTGAATTTTTCTGATAGTTTTCCTTTTGTAAATGGAGTTTTATTATTTGGATATAGTAACAGTCTATTTTATGTTTTTCTTGTTTCTTTCTGTGTTAATCTTCTCATTCCTTGGCTTATAATATACTATAAACTACTAATATAATTATATATAATATATAACATTATATAATAGTTAATATATAGTATTTAATATATAATAACATATAACATATATATAATATGTTACAAATTATATAATATAAGCTACTTGTCTAGTTTATATTATTAGTGGAGTTAAATTATTAACATATTACACAGTTTCTATTTGTTCGAGAGTGAATTGTATGACTAATCTTTCTAGAGAACAGTAGCTCCTAATACTAAGCTATTCTTCATTTTAGTTAATTATTTATTGGCAGTGCTGGAGATTGTGCACAATATGTAAATGTCTAATCCCCACCTTGTTTCTCGTTTAACTGTTGTCTTAGTTGCTTTTCTTGTTGCCCTTGTGTAGTGCTCCGACAAAAGCAGTTTAAGGGAGAAGGGGCTTATTTTATTCCCAGCTGGGGGATCAGTTTAACATGGTGTGAGAGTCAGGGTGCTGGGAGCTGGAAGAAGCCGATGACATCAGCTTAATCTCTTTCAAGGCCTCTTTTTCTTTTATTACATTTTTATTTACCATGTGTGGTATGCCATGGCCTGCCTCTGAAAGTCAGAGGAGTTCTTGTAGGAGTCCCTTCTGTCTTCCTACCAGGTGGGAACCAAGGATTGAACTTAGGTCGTCTGGCTTGATTGTAGGCACCTTTACCTGGAGAGCCACCTTGCAGGCCCCATAGAAAGCTATTTTGGAAAATACCAGTAGCTCCAGAAGTATTGAATACTTGAGTCATTTAGTAAGCTCCATATTGTACAAGGCAATCATTCAATAAGCAATAAAAGATAAAATATTTTAGTAGTGAATGTCACAAGTATTCTTGGTAGACATAAGAGGCATCCAAGAAGAGAATACATTGTCTGCACCTTTTCATCTTGCTGATTGCTAAGTGAATCATGCATTACCTGCTTGTATCTTTAAAATGCTAATGTCTTTTCATGCTGTTGACAATGCTGATCAACAGTACTTTGTATATTCTACTTTAAAGGCCTTTATTTCAGAAGCACTGTACTTGAACAGTCTTTCTAGAAGAACAAGACCATTCTGTCTTTTGAGTCTGACACCTTGATCCTCAAATACTGTTTAAAAACTCTTTAATCTCTCCTCTGCACCAAGCTGTCTTTCCTCTGTAGCTGTTCAAAAGCATTGTAAGACATGTAACCATTCAAGAAAGATCTGTCATTATCCTACCAATATAATCAAAATAATCAATGTATCTTAAAAGTAACTAACAATTGTGTCTTCAGATGTGTCACACAACAACAGACCTAATGTTCAAATGGTTGCTTACTTGGTAATTGGTTATTTATCAATTAGTGCATAGTTAAATGGCTCACTCATTAAGTGGGACTTTAGACTTAAGAGACTTTAGCCCGAATACTACAGCTTTTTCCTACACGCCCTAGATATAATTAGGGTTCATTATCTTCTTGGTTCAATATATATACTTCTATGCAAAAACACTGGCCTCGAGCTAATGGAATGGATAATTTTATCTCCCTGGCTATTTTATGTATGTAACCACTTCAGTTATATACAGTGTTTGTTCAGAAAATAAAACTATCTGTAAGATTAATTAAAAGACACACAACAGGAAAGCAGACTGACAGAGAAAATTTACAGTCTTTGAAAAAGATTTATAAATCTAAATTCCTCAAATCAAAACTGATTTAAACTTTATTTGAAATTATTTTTTATTTTCTTAATAAGCAAATGATAGATGCTTATTAAAATCCTGCTGGATTATGGAATGCTACCAAAATGATGGTTTATTTTGGTATCATTTATATCTATACAATCCAGGACCATCTGCTGTAATTTAATTTCTTCAAATCTTATTTTTAATGATGGTTCTTAAACACTTTAACCTCCCTTCTAGCCCACCACCCAGCAGAGGTAGTGGAAAAAAAAGGATGGGTGGGGGGAAGGGGGAATGGACCTGTCTAGAAAGGTTCTTCGGAGCAGATCCCATCTGTGTTGTCTAGAAATCAGCAGTTCTGGAGTCTTCTGAAGGGGAGGGTGATGGATGCTTAGCTGTCATATCAAAGCAAGCAGCATAATTCCAGCAGCTGGTGTGTTGGGGTATCGGGGACTTGCTGTTTTGGGAGAACTTGGTTCAGATGGTGCCATGTTGTCTTGGTTTCTGTTGGTAATGTTCTTACCTTTGCCTCTTGCCATCTGGTTATCTCTGGTGTTAGCTGGAGTTGGTGTCTCTGACTGTGGCTTTTCTGTCATTCAGGCCTCTGTATCTGTGCTCCTGGGAGACCTGTTCTCTCTGTGTACACAGGTATGTAGGTACTCCTGTGAGACCTGCTCTCTTGTGGTTGTATTTGGGTATGTACCTCTGTGGCCCTGATCAACTCTGGGTGAGGTGGGAATCGGAGGACTCCTGTCCCAGGCTGTTCCTAGGCTCTTGTGTCCTCAGAGTTTCAGGTTGTTTCCTCTGAGCAGCAGAGGTGGTTCTCCCTGTGCAGTCAGGCCTCTCCGCACTCCTGGTGGTTAAGCTACCTCCCTGCGCCACTTGGGTATGGTGCTATTCCAGAGGATGGTCCCAAACAGAAACCGGAGCACCAGAAGATTTTTCTTATTGAGAAAAGTTTTTGTTATGCTAGGTTTTTTGTTATTCCAAATGAATTTGAGAATTGCTCTTTCAAAGTCTATGAAGAATTGAGTTGGAATTTTGATGGGGATTGCATTGAATCTGTAAATTGCTTTGGTAAGATGGACAATTTTACTATGTTAATCCTGCCAATTCATGAACATGGGAGATCTTTCCATCTTCTGAGATCTTCTTTGATTTCTTTCTTCAGAGGCTTGAAGTTCTTGTCATACAGATCTTTCACTCGCTTGGTTAGAGTCACACCAATGTATTTTATATTGTTTGTGACTATTGTGAAGGGTGTTGTTTCCTTTATTTCTTTCTCAGCCTGTTTATCCTTTGAGTATAGGAAGGCTACTGATTTGTTTGAGTTAATTTTATATCTGGCCATTTTGCGGAAGTTGTTTTCAGCTGTAGAAGCTCTCTGGTAGAGTTTTTGGGGTTTCTTTTCTTTTCTTTCTTTCTTTCTTTCTTTCTTTCTTTCTTTCTTTCTTTCTTTCTTTCTTTCTTTCTTNTTTCTTTCTTTCTTTCTTTCTTTCTTTTTTTTGGTTTTTCAAGACAGGGTTTCTCTGTGTAGTCCTGGCTGTCCTGGAACTTACTCTGTAGACCAGGCTGGCCTCGAACTCAGAAATCCGCCTGCCTCTGCCTCCCAAGTGCTGGGATTACAGGTGTGCGCCACCACGCCAGGCTTGTTTTTGGGGTTTCTTAAGAATACTATCATTTCATCTGCAAATAGTGATCACTCGACTTCCTCCTTCCCAATTTGTATCCCTTTGATCTCTTTTTCTTGTCTAATGCTCTAGCTAGAGATTTGAGTAATATATTGAATAGATAGGAGTAGAGTAGGCAGCCTTGTCTAGTCCCTGACTTTAATGGATTGCTTTGAGTTTCTGTCCATTTAGTTTGATGCTGGCTATTGGTTTGCTACATATTGCTTTTATGGTATTTAGATATGCACCTTGAGTTCCTAATCTCTCCAATACTTTTAACAAGAATGGATGTTGTATTTTGTCAGAGGTTTTTTCTGCATCTAATTAGATGATCATGTGGTTTTGTTTCTTTGAGTTTCTTTATATTTTGGATTACATTGATAGATTTCTGTATATTGAACCATCCCTACATCCCTGGGATGAAGCCTACTTGATCATGGTAGATGATTGTTTTTATGTGTTCTTGGATTTGGCTTGTGAAAATTTTATTGAGTATTTTTGCATCGATATTCATAAGGGAAATTGGTCTGTAGTTCTCTTTGTTGAGTCTTTGTGTGGTTTAGGTATCAGTGTAACTGTGGCTTCATAGAAAGAATTGGGTAGACCTTGGGCATGAAATCTGCGGCCAGTCCTATAATCCCAGAGGAAGCTCCACTTCCAGGTGCTCTAACACACCCAGGTTCATAGGATCAGAGGATTCAGGGATACAGGGACCCCAACTGACCAGTGGCGGGGTACTTTCCGGACTGGGCTRTTTTACCTTGGGTGTGAACTCCAAAGTGATTGCCATAACACCCAGAGGAAGCTCCAATCCTAGGTGCTCTATCACGCCTAGGATCCCAGGATCCCAGGAGCTTGGTCACACCAGAATCTCAGGACCGCAGAGGCAGCTTGACTCCCAGGAGCTCTGACACACCCAGGATCTCAGGATCACAGGATCCAGGAATCACAGGATCACAGAGATAGCTTGACTTTGAGGAGTTCTGACTCAACTAGAATCACAGGAAGGACAGACTCTAGTGAGATATAGTGGGGGCAGATAGCACTAGAGATAATCAGATGGCGGGAGGTAAGCATAAGAACATAAGCAATAGAAACTAAGGTTACTTGGCATCATCAGAACCTAATTCTCCCACCATAGCAAGTCCTGGATACATCATTACACTGGAAAAGCAAGATTCAGATCTAAAATCACTTCTCATGATGATGATAGAGGACTTTAAGAAGGAAATAAATAACTCTTCAAAGAAATACAGGATAACACAGGTAAATAGCTAGAAACCCTTAAAGAGGAAATACAAAAATTACATAAAGAATGACAAGAAGACACAATCAAACAGGCTAAGGAAATGAACAAAACCATCCAAGATCTAAAAATGGAGACTGAAACAATAAAGAAATCACAAAGGGAGACAACCATGGAGTTAGAAAATCCTTGGAAAGAGATCAGGAGTCATAGATGCAAGCATCAGCAACAGAATACAAGAGATAGAAGAGAGAATCTCAGATGCAGAAGATACCATAGAAAACATCAACACAATAGTCAAAACGCAAAAAGCAAAAAGCTCCTAACCTAAAACATCCAGGAAATCCAGGTTACAATGAGAAGACCAAACCTAAGGAAAATAGGTATAGAAGAGAGTGAAGATTCCCAACTTAAAGGGCCAGAAAATATCTTCAACAAAAGTATAGATGAAAACTTCCCTAACCTAAAGAAAGATATGCCCATGAACATACCATAAGTCTCCAGAACTCCAAATAGACTGGACCAGAAAAGAAATTCTTCCTGTCTTGTAATAATCTAAACACCAAATTCACAAAACAAAGAATATTAAAAGCCGTAAAGGAAAAAGATCAAGTAGCATATAAAGGCAGACCTATGAGAATTACACCAGACTTCTCAGCAGAGACTATGAAAGCTAGAAGATCCTGGGCAGATCTCATGCAGACCCTAAAAGAACACAAAGTATGCCAGCCCAGGCTACTATACCTAGCAAAACTGTCAATTACCATAGAAGGAGAAACCAAGATATTCCATGACAAAACCAAATTTTCACAATATCTTTCCACAAATCCAGCTCTACAAAGGATATTAGATGGAAAACACCAACACAAGGAGGGAGACCACGCCCTAGAAAAAGCAAGAAGGTAATCTTTCAATAAACCTAAAAGCGTATAGCCATACAAATATAATTCCACTTCTAACAACACAAATAACAGGAGGTAACAATCACTTTTCCTTAATCTCTTAACATCATGTAGACCATAAGAGAACACAAACCCAGTCCAGGCTACTATACTCAGCAAAACTCTCAATTATCATAGATGGAGAAATGAAGGTATTCCACGACAAAAACAAATTCACAATATCTTTCTACAAATCCAGACCTACAAAGGATAATAAATGGAAAACTCCAACAAAGGAGGGAAACTATGCCCTAGAAAAAGCAAGAAAACAATCTTTTAACAAAGAAGTTAGCCTCATAAGCATAATTCCACTTCTAACAGCAAAAATAACAGGAAGGAACTTTTCCTTAATATCTCTTAATATAAATGGACTCAATTCCCCAATAAAAAGACATAGACTAACAGACTGGACATGTAAACAGGAGCCAGCATTTTGCTGCATACAGGAAATGTACCTCAGTGTCAAAGACAAACACTACCTCAGAGTAAAAGGCTGGGAAATAATTTTCCAAGCAAACGATCCCAAGAAACAAGCTGGAGTAGCAATTCTAATTTCAAATAAAATCGACCTTCAATCAAAAGTTATCAAAAAATGGTAAGGAAGGACACTTCATACTGGTTAAAGGAAAATGATCTCTYAATTCTGGACATCTATCCTCCAAATGCAAGGGCATTAAAGAAACTTTACTAAAGCTCAAAGCACACATTGCACCTCATACAATAATAGAGGGAGACTTCAACACCCCACTCACAGCAATGGACAAATCGTGGAAACAGAAACTAAACAGAGACACAGTGAAACTAACAAGTTATGAACCAAATGGGTCTAACAGATAATTATAGAGCATTTCATCCTACAGCAAAAGAATATACCTTCTCAGCACCTCATGGTACCTTCTCCAAAACTGACCATATAATTGGTCACAAGTCAGGCCTCAACAGATACAAGAAGATTAATTTGGATACTGCCTTCTACTCTTTTTGGGTGTATTTGCTTCTTTTTCTTCTAGAGCATTCGGATGAGGTGCTAAGCTGCTAGTGTAAGCTCTCTCTAGTTTCTTTTTGGAGGCACTCATAGGTATGAATTTTCCTCTTAGCACTGCTTTCATTGTGTCCTGTAAGTTTGGGTATGTTGTGCCTTCATTTTCATTGAATTCTAAAAAATCTTGAATTGCTTTCTTTTTCTCTTCCCTGTCCAAGTTATCATTGAGTAGATAGTTGTTCAGGTTTCACGTGTATATGTGCTTTTTGTTGTTATCCTTGCTATTGAAGACCAGCCTTAGTCSATGGCAGTTTGATAGACTACATGGGATTAATTCAATGTTCTTATATATGTTGAGGTTTGTTTCCTCATGTCGAGTATGTGGTCGTTTTTTGAGAAGGTTCCGTGAGGTGCTGAGAAGAAGGTATATTTTGTTTT
>BDUI01013387.1:22931-37753 GCA_002335545.1 Apodemus speciosus | reverse complement strand
TTTCCTTCTTGTCGGACAGCATTTGGTAGGTGGACTGTGTCTTTGGGGTTCCTAGATTCTAGGCTAATATTCACTTATCAATGAGTGCATGCCTTGGGTATTCTTTTAAAAATATGGAACGCGTCACGAATTTGCGTGTCATCCTTGCGCAGGGGCCATGCTGATCTTCTCTGTATCGTTCCAGTTTTAGTATATGTGCTGCTGAAGCGAGCACCTGAATAGTCTTAAAATTCCATCTATTGGAAACAGTCACAGACCCACATTTGGAACATTACATTTTTAAATAGTTTAATAATTTTATTATTTTGAGAATTTCATATCAGAGCACTGTACCTTCATCATTCCCACCTCTTCCCTTCCCATTCAGCTCTTCCCAATCCCTTCACCAAAGTCCATGAGCTTTTATTTATTGTTACATATATGTAGTATGTATGTATAATACATATGTATACATGTGTAAAATAGTATCTAGGACTGGATCAGCCTAAAGGGAAGTTTGTGAGCAGAATCAGGTTATCGAGTTCATTTTGCTGTGCTGTATGTTTGTTCAGTGCTGACCACTTGTGATCTATGTGGAGCTCATCTCCTTAGGAGACTGATTCTCTCAGAGCAGGCATGACCACTTGAAGCTCTTCATCTGAGGGTGAGACTGTTTGTAATCCCTGTCTGACTGTCATGTCAAGTAGTGTTGGTACTATGCTGTTTTTTTTTTTTTTTAGGCAAACATATTGTTGAGACTCATTTGATATATGTGGAAAACATTGTCACACAGCAAATGTTCTGGTCTTAAGGCTTTTATATAGTCTTTCTGCCCTGGTTTATGGTTTTCCCCCATACTCAGAGGTATATGAGTTCTGCATATGTATCTGTTGGAGTTGGGTATTAGTCACTTAATAGAGCTGTCATGTGTGTTTCTTATGATTATGTTTATTATGAATTTCTAAGATCTTTGTTATTACAATGTTCTCGATAAACTTTGTAAATATTGAAACTTCAACATTTATTCTCAGCTTCAATTTTCCATTTCCTTGAGTGTAATTAAGATTTTTAAATGAGATTTAACCTTATTTCAAGTGCAGAAATCAAAATGAGAAAAGCAGCTGTTTTGCAGTTTTGTAGTTTACTCACAAGTTGAATGTTTATTAATAATCAGTTGATACAATTTTATTGAGAATTACAGTGTAACTGGTTATGTTTGTCACTTACTTGATTAAACAGTTATACAATTTAAGACATAAAAATATTTGAACTGGTTGACTATGTTATATACGTTATATGACAGTACTGTATATATTATATGATACATACATGATATACTTTATTATGCTTTAGTCAATAAGATTATTGCTAACTGCATGTCAGAGGTTGCATCACAGTTTCTTAATTCAGTACTGAATACATATATCTATTTTATAATTTGATTGCCATATGAGGAATACCGGTAGAAAATGAATCTTTATTAAGTATGTGGTTTCATACGCTGAGGAATCCTGAACAGGTGTTATTAATGGAGGTGAATTTAAGATAAATGCTGGATAGTAGCTCGGAGTGGATCAAGGGAGTTTTATGAGCAGAATGAAGTGGGTAGGCAGTTCTGAAATGCACAGAGACTTATTTGAGTAGGCAGCTCAGCATCAGGAGGTAGAAATGGAACGAGCTCCCAGCTCTACTAGAAAATAATGACTATCAAAAACCACAAACACAAAACAAGACACTGGCTAGGATGTGGAGAAGTGGAACACAGGCAGGTGGCAGTGTGAAGTGGTAAGCTGCTGTGAGAACAGTTCCCCAGACACTTACAACTACAAGTGCAGCGCTGCTTAGCCTTTGTACACCTAGATATACTCAAGAGTCAAAAGCAAGCTCCAGAACGTGCTTGTGTATAATGGTAAGATGTGGTGGTCGCCAGGTACCCATCAGCTGATGAATGCATGGGGAAATTTTATTTATACAAAGAACACAATAGTTTTCAATCCTAAGAGGAAAGAATTTCTGATGTTCCAAAACATAGATAAATCTTGAAGACTTTATGTAAGTAAAATACCGTATAGATCTGTACACTGAAACATGGCTTAGCTGAGCATGCCTTTAGTCTCAGTCCTGGAGAGGCAGAGCAGCAGATCTCCATGAGTTTGAGCCAGTCTGGTCTACATAGTGAATTCTAGGCCAGCCAGCCATGACTGTGGATTAGACCCTGTCTCAGAGAATCAACCAACCAATCAAAAATGGCTTAAATGATAAATTTTATATTAGGTATATTCTACCATATAATGTAATTAAGAAATGTGGGTAGAGAGGGGTACATATATATGTAGTTTACCAAGTCTCCGATTATGTGTTTTAATCTCACCTGAGATTGAACCCAGGGTTTCAAACATGCTAAATAAGTGCTTTTCTACCTGGTTATACTCCCAAACTTGTGTTTGTTACAACTTTTCTTAGTATTTTAAACATTTTGTAATAAAAAAGTAGAGATACAACATTGTGGTATCTGCTCTGTCTATTGTTAATCCATTAGGTATCTATGTTTTTAAATTCAAATGAAGATGCCTATTCCATTTAGTTAGCTAAAGCTAGAAATTTCTAGTAATTTGATTTACTTAGTAAAGTTAAAAATTCCTCAGCAATCTGAAGGATAAATTTGTCCCAATGAAATGGAAACAAAATAAAACAAAATGGATTGTGTCATTTCTTTAATCTGTTATTTGTGTCATAAAAAGTTGTGTATTTTATTTCAGAATAGTATTTATATACTGGAGCTAGTTTGAAATTTTAGAGAGTGCTATCATTTAATATTGGTATTTGTAGTTTAATGTTGGTTCTACTTAGTGTCTCAGTGAGATAGTTGTCCTTGGACATTTCCTCTCACAGTCATCTGCTACTGTCTCTCTCTTTTCAGACAGAAGAAATGCATGAGTAAATTACTGGAGTACAGTGCGGACGTCAACATCTGCAACAATGAAGGCCTTACAGCAGTATGTGCTATCAGTTTCATTCGAGATTAAAAAGATACTCTAGAAAAAATGGTGAATGTGCTGCAGATGCAAATTGTAATCCCAGTGTTTTTTCGAGTTACATCTGTAAAGTGATTGTTAGGTATACAGCGAATTTATTAAGAAAAGTGATGTCCACATTCATCTCAGCTCTTCTTTAGGTTCATAACTTGCATTTATTTTGAAGCCTTATTCTTGTTTTTGTCAGTGACTTTTCAAGGGAGTTTTCCTGTTAAGGGGTATTACCAGCTGGGCATGGAGTCAGGGTCAGGGCCACAGGCAGGGGCACAGGCAAGGGCACGGGCAGGGGCATTTCTATGTAGGACTACATAGAAACCAAAATTAATTCAAGGAAAAGAACAAGAGCTGGAAATTGTATGTCTCTGTAGAAAGCGTCAGAGGTAACAAAGGGATCGAGAACTCCCTATTCTTTTTACTCAGATAACCACTATTAACATACATGTTCTTTCAGGGCTGTTTTATTGTATTTAAACTGGTAGCTTTCAAAACCCATTTTGCTCTTACCATTTTCCATGCGTAAATAAGTTAGTATACCTTGTCTTACAAACAAATAAAATCTATGTATTTTTTTCCTTCGTGAAACTGGTTTTGTGTCTTCCTCAAAAAATGAGTTGGATATGCTTGTGTGGTCTCTAGAACTGAGCTGGGTGCTTGGTGCTTGTGTGGTTTCGTCTGGGCTTTCTGTTGATTCTGTTGGCGCTCCTCTGGGCGTCGCATTCTTCTGTTGGTGTGTGCACACGTCTTCTTCGCCTGTACCACTCCGGCCTGGTTACTGCAGTAGGGACGTAGTACATCTTGRTATCAGAAGAGTAATTCTTCCCATCTTACGTTTTCTTCATGAAGACTCATTAGTTATTCAGGTCTGTGCCTGGAGAAGTGCTTGCTGGGATATTGACTGGCATTACACTCAGCCAGTGTWCTCACTCATGTAGGTCTTTTGATTTCTTTCATTAGCATTTCATACATACATACATACAGGGACTTTGTGTGCCCTCTTAAGCATAAACATTTCTTGTCTTTTCATTTTTCTTCAGGACAGTTCTAAGTGTCATTCATTCATTCTTCCTTTCTTCCTTCCTTCCTTCCTTCCTTCCTTCTTTCCTTCCTTCCTTCCTTCCTTCCTTCCTTTGGATTTGTGCAAAAATTAGAAAAAATATTTTTCTTGTGTGTGTGCACGCCTGTATCTGAATTGTATGTGTGGGAGTGTAGGCATTCCCTTGTACCATGGCATGTACGTAGATGTCAGAGAACGGTTTTTGAGAATTGGTTGGTGCCCTCTTCCTTGTGAGGCAGTGCTTCTCTTATTTCTGTTGCTTTGCAGCATGCACCAAGGTAGCTTGCTTGTGAGCCTCCAGATTTGTTGTCTCTGCCTCCATGTTTTCCAAGGAGTGCTAGGATTATAACTGTGTACTGCGGCATTTGTCTCTTTGTGGACCAAAATCATGGTCTTGAGCTGTCACAGCAAGTACTTTCACTCTTTAATTTCTTGGCTTTAACTCTTGACTTCTGCAAATCTTGTGTGTGTATGTGTGTGTGTGTGTGTGTGTTATATCCTATAAGCTTGCTGGACTCTTAATAGTTTTTCTTATGACTCCGTGACATTTTCTACGTAGGCGACGCGACCTGTAAGTACAGACTTGCCCAGTTCCTGTCCTCACCTCAGCTGGCTTGAAAGATGCTGTCCCAGTAATCCAAGAGGCAGCCGACACTGAAGGCCTCCAAGTCCACAGACTTCTGACTACTTCGTGGGTTCTTTCTTCCATCTTTTCCCACCTCTTTTGTCTTTTCAACCTCCTAATGGGGAGCGAGAGAAGGATATAGGGGCATGCGAGAGAAAGAAACTCATAAATAAAGTCAAGGGTAGGAAAGGAGGTGACAATATCATTAGACTGCTTTCTGTGAATTAGGGGCATCGAGTTCCTTGGGACAAGTTTGATCTCTGCCATCAGGATAGCTAATTTCTTTCTGTCTCTTTGCACATAATTACTTGACAAACTACAACCAACAGTAACCAACAGCATCTAACCATCAACTGGCCATCCAGCCCCAACTCTCAGGGTTCTAGCATTTATACATCCTCTTTAAAGTCCTTAGAATCCCAAATGTCACATACTTGCAAAAACTATTTGTAGCTGGAAAAATCATGCTCTGTTAGAGCACTAGGCAAATTATATAGTCCCTGAGCAGTGTGTTCAGAGCCGTCAGAGCTGCAGCAGGCCCCTCCCTCCTGCCCCAGCCTGCAGCCATAAGATGCCACTACAGGAGCTGTCAAAATGACAGCATCTGTCAAACAGCCTTGCCTCCATCCTGCTGCCGTCATGAGGAGCAGTCCACGGTGGCAGCACCTCCTCTCCATCCTCCCTGAGTAGTTCCCCAGAGATGATGCCCTTAGTCAGAGCTGCCTGTGGCCAGAAAAGACATCCTATCCTAACCCATGTTCTGATGCAGGGAAATGGAGATGGAAAAAACAAACAAACAAACAAACAAACAAACAAAAAAAGAACCAGCCACCAATCCCCAAGCATGGAAACCCACCAATCCCTGAGCTTCTTACAAAACCTCACCAATTCCTCCGCATGAGAATTTAMCAGTCCCTGAGCTCCCCAAGCTCAGAACTTGAATTCCTACCAATCCTCAATCTGGAAATCCCTGCACCTGGTTCAGGTCCTTGCTGTCTGTCCCCGGGAACAGGGGCAGCCACTTCCGGGTGTGTCCCTCCACTCCATGGACCCTCCAGGTCTCTTATGAGATTTGCTGTCTGGTGTAACACTCGTATGAAGAAGACAAGAAGCAAGGAAGAGAAGAAGAGAAGTGAAGACAAGGAGCATCTGGCTAGGCCCTCAGCTCAGCCGGGGGTACCTCCCTGGGAGCTGCAGGGCCTCTGCTGGGAGGCTTTCTCAGGATGCCCGTCCACTGGGACACTGTCCCACCTTGAGCTGTGCGGTTCCTGAGCGCCTAGGTCTCAGGACAGCCTTCTATTGGGAGTCCTTCTCCCCTCAGAGCTGTGTGGTTCCTGGGCTTCCAAGTCCTAGGACACCCTTCTGTCTGAGCAGGGACACTTAGAATAGTCACCGACTGTAAAGCACACACCCAGGGTAAAACAAACACATACTCCTGTGACATTTCTATGTTTTCAAAGAAACCCACATTCTCACTATTTCCTCCCTTCGCCCTCTCTGGCCTGTTTTTATTCATCTTTCTAAAATGTATTCAGCATCTTTTATGTTCTTAATAAAGTCCTGAGGGAGAGTGTTATAGAAACTTGTCTTTTGTATGCTGAGTTGGTTTGATTCTAGGGCACTGCTTGGAATTCAGAGTGTTTCTCATTCCTTTTCCTCCTCCTAACTGGAGAGATTTCCATCTTCTTTCCTTGTCGGTGCTCGGGATTGAACCGGGTTGTTGAAAGAGCAGGCAGCACTCTTTACCGCTGAGCCATCTCTCTTGTTCGGAAGCGCATCTTTTGATAGTTTACTGAGGAAATCATTGAGTGGTAATTTTTTTTTTTTTTTTTTTTGCTATCCTGTATATCTGAATTTGGCTCCGAATTTGTTATTTGACTGATAATTCACAATAAAATTCTAGGTTGGACATAGTAGTTTTTCCTTAGTATGTTCAGAGTATTGCTTTGCTGTGTTCTGGTTTTCTGTTTTTAAGTTGGATGCCATTTTGTTTCTTGAGTCTTTATATGAAACCTGGTTTTATTTGTTTGTTGTTTGTTTTTTTCCTAAAAGTGTATGTAATCTACTTTGTCCTGAGCATTCTAAAATTTCACAATGTGTCTTGTTTGTATGTTTTATCCATTTGCTTCATAATTCTCAGACACTATTAACATAGAAACCCGTGGAATGTGAACTCAGGACAACGTTACATTAATTTTGACTTTGATGGTTTCTTCAGCCTGTTCTGTAACTCTTATTCTTTGGATATTAAGCCTCTTAGATGGGTCAATTTTAGTGAAATACCACTTTCTTTTCTATTGTTTCTCCATTTCTTTCTGCATGCTTTTGGGAGACTTCTTCAACATATTCTTCTGAGTTTCCTTTTGATTTTTCATGTCCCTGTCACAATATTGATTTCTGAAAAATTGTTTTGCACTTTCCTTTGCAAAAATTAGTATAACATTCTTTTTATAAAGGGTATACTCATTTTGTCTTCTCTTTGATAGTATTAACATAAGTTTTTGAATATTCATAGTTACATTTTTCTTTACTTTTAGGTTTTGTTTTTGCTTGAACAAAAACAAAATGCTGTTTTGTTGTCTTTCAAATTAAATGCATAAGAAAGCAGTTTAAAAGTCCTGTCTGCATTCATGTTTATTTCCTAGAGGCTTCAGAGTAGGCTGGTCTGTTTGGATGTTTGTCTGTGGAACCCTTCCTTGGTGTTGCTTTCCTTAGGTTGTTAGCTTTTGAGCCAGTCCCATTCCTTAGAGAAACCATCAGGAAGATGCTAGCACTCTAGGTGCTGGCGAGAGAAGAATGTCAGAGTCTCAGGATTTAGGATGTAAACTTGTATTCAACCTTCTTTTAAAAATGTGTTATGTGCTCTTGATTTCATGTGCTTAATAACTGTAATCTGTAGATCTCTTAGTTTTCAACTCTCTCTTAATATTTTGCCAGATTAGTGAGGGTTTTTTCCTGTCTTTGTAAAGTTGGTAAGTGATAGGGATCCAAGAGTCTTAGGTTGTATTAAACACATTTTCAACTGATGGGTTTTTAGTTCCATCTTTTAATTCGAGACCTGTACTAATTACTAATTCTGAAGCCTTTGAGGGGTTCTCTGGTCTAAATCAAATAAATGCCTTCTTTTTTGTTTTTTTTTTTTAAATTTATTTTTAAAGATTTATTTGTTTTTAAACTATACCTATTAGATGTTCTACCTGCATGTATGTATGCCTGGTCCCATTGGAGGCCAGAAGATGGAGTTGGATCCACTGGAACTGGAGTTGGCTGGAGCCACATGTCACTGCTTGGACTGAATCTCGAGCCTCTCAGGAGCAGTGTGTGGTCCCGGCCCCTGAGCTGCCTCTCTAGCCTGCTCACATGCGCCTACTTACTCAGCTTTGCTCTTACTTGCTTAGGATTCTGGTTTTTTGGTTTTTCAAGACAGGTTTCTCTGTGTAGCCCTGGCTGTCCCGGAACTCACTCTGTAGACCAGGCTGGCCTTGAACTCAGAAATCTGCCTGCCTCTGCCTCCCAAGTGCTGGGATTAAAGGCATGTGCCATCATTTGTTCTGACAYGACAACAAATATTTTGTGGCAAGATAAAATGTAATGCCTACCTTCTAGCTTCCAAAACTTCCATTTCTCCCATGTCTTGATGGGCAGGTTCTTTAAAAAAAACTTCTCTTTTACTATTATCTTAGAGGGATTGCAGTTAGGCTGATAGATGAATGTAATAAGTCTGCACTTGTAAGATAAGTAATTGTATCTTAATATTTATAATGGAAAAATCAAGTGGAAAATACATATAATACTCAATCTGAATTGTTTGCTCCTCGTTTTTAAAAAATGTTTCGTTGGTTCTTTGCCCCTCCCCTCATACCTGCCCTCCACCCTTGCAACCTCCTTCACAACAGAAGAAACTCTCATTGTGGAAGCTGTAGTGTGTCATAGTGTGTCCCACAGTCTACTCTTTTGTTCACACTGTTTTGCTTGCAAATATTCATTGCAGTGGGTCCTTGGTCTGCTGGGAGACCTCTGGCTTCTGTTACTGTCAATACTGGAGCCTCACCTGGCCTCCTCTCAGATACTGTGTGTCACAGAGATCCTGGAGCCTTGAAGCTGCAGGACCCACCCCTTCATGCCTTCCAGCAGGTCATTGATGGGGTAGATGTTGGTTGCGGTGGGCCAACTCAGAGCCCTGGATCTGCACCTGAAAGATTTCTGAGCTGGTTGGCCTGCCAGCTCTCCTGCTCTCATGCCCTCAGGGCTGGCTCTCTCCCCCTGAAACAGGGCCAGCTCTGTTGTGCTTGCCCAGGTGAGGGGCAGGGTCAGCTCTCCTGTTCTCAGGACCCCAGGGCCAGCTCTCCTGCCTGTTGTAGGAGGCAGGCGTGAGGATGGAGGAAGGTGTCTCTGTCTCTGTCTCTGTCTCTGTCTCAGTCTCTGTCTCTGTCTCTCTCTCTCTCTCTCATACACACACACACACACACACACACACACACACACATGTAAATGCAAGGAAAAGCTATTACGGCATCTTTAGTTTGAATATGTGCTCAGTAGGGAAATAGCACTCTTCTGACTCTGAATGAAACTGCCTTGCACAAATGCTAATTACAAAATGGCTTCACAGATACACTGGCTGGCTGTGAACGGGAGGACAGAGCTACTCCATGACCTTGTGCAGCACGTCACGGATGTGGATGTGGAGGATGCCATGGGGCAGACAGCGCTACACGTAGCCTGCCAGAACGGGCACAAAACGGTAAAGTCCCCRGCGATGTTAAGAGAGTGCGTGCACTGTTTAAAGAGGCTGTTAGAGGGAGTGCATGCACTGTTTAAAGAGGCTGTTAGAGGGAGTGCATGCGCTGTTTAAAGAGGCTGTTAGAGGGAGTGCATGCGCTGTTTTAAAGGTGTTTGAGTTCCTGAGAGGGTTTTCATCTTGCATATCTGGGCACATGCCACATCATAGCAGAGTAGTTTCCATTTTGTATGGACTTCTGATGAACATTCTCTTCTGGGCAGAGCGAATAGCGAAGAGTGCTTTTGCCTTTGTTTAAAATATGATGTTATTTCCGATTCTAGTTTAAATAAATGACTACTAAAGTTTTTAATTAGTGTGTCTTTACATGTATTTTAAGCAATTATGCTTAGTCTCAGTTTTAACAAGTACCAAAACATTTTTTGTTAAGTATCAATTGTGCATTTAGTGTGTAAGGTGAATATTGATACTGCTTTTTAATATTTTCAGTTGGATTATCATAGTTCTGTTTTCTCCACTTGATGGAAGTAACTTTCTTTGGCACATTTCTTTTGCTATTTATTTGGGTTCTTAATTCCTCTACTTCCCTTCTACCCTTATTCCATCCTAAGCCCAACCCGCCAACACTGGGTAGGAAAGAAAGAAGGTTAGAGGGAAAAGGGGTAATAGATCTCTGTCAGCCAACAAACTAGACTACTTCCTGCTGATTAGAAAACGTAGGTTCCTTAGGGCAAGTCCAGTCTTTGTCTTCAGGATATCTCCAGTTTCCTTCTTCTGTAAAACTGCAGCAACAGCAGTCGGGCTGCAGGGAAGCCATCGACCTTCACGGCCTCTCGGGATTCTCTCGTTTATACTCTCTCCAGAGTCCCCAGAGCAGACCTGTCTGCAGCTGGCTAAAATCTCACCCTGCTATGACCTATGCATGAGGCAAATGATATTCACCTGCTGTGAAGCAGCCTTTTGTACCATACCTGAGATTAAAACAAATCAGATTCATACAGCATTCCATGCAAAGCTGGCAGTACTTTGTTACATTTCTGTAGTGAATAGTGCATTTGWCCTGAGGTGTGGTATAGTCAGTTCACCGGTGATAGYTTGTTCACGAGGAGACGGCTGCTTTGTGTACAGATGTGGAGCATAAGGTTTTAGATTGTCTTTCTGATGTACTGTGTTCCTGTTCTGTTTTTACTGGTTTTTCTTTCACATTTAACCTGAATGATAGAATCTAATCTCTTTATTTGCTAATTAACCATAACGAACCAAAATGAGCTGAAAACAAAAGTCATTACTAGCAACACAAAAGTGTTTATATACATCTGCATATAGGTGCTTACTTTTATTCATTTTATTTTTTGAGACAGGGACTCACTATGTGGCTCTGGCTGATAGGGAGCTTCCTTTGTAGATGAAGCTGATCTTGAATTTACAGTAATTTTCTTTGTCTCTTGAGTGGTGAAATTACAGATGTGACCACATGCATTTACACAGTTATTTATTTATTACAGTTTATTTCAGTTTACACATTATTTATTTATTTATTTGTAACTCAGTCTTATCTATTTTGATGGAAAACAGTATTTAGATCCATTTCTCTCTGGTTGTGTGTGTGTGTGTGTGTGTGTGTGTGTGTGTCTGTGTGCACGCCATGAGCATGTATGCGTGTATACACATAAGCCCACACACCCTTGAGTGTTATTCTTTAAACCACCATCCTCTACACATTTCTCTCATTGGCCTTGAGTTCACTGAGTAGATGAGACTGSTCCGCCTGTCCCTGCTTCCAGGAGCATGGATTGTAAGCTGTGTCACCACGCCAATAGGTTTTCACAGGAGACTGGCCTTCTCTAGGATGGTGAGGCCGAGGTTAATTTGTGTTTAGTAAGGGCTGGGGGAAAGGGGGCTGTAAGATCTTTTTCTTGAACTGTCTCCTGAATGCACCCATTCCTCTCAAGACTTTTTGTTTKTTTTCATCATCTGAAAGCCATCTAGGCATTTCTTTTTGTTGTTATTGTTTTTTGTTTTTTGTTTTTGCTTTTTCAARACAGGGGTTTCCCTGTGTCGCTCTGGCTGTCCTGAAATTCACTCCATAGAACAAGCTGGCTTCTAACTCAGAGATCCTTCTGCTTCTTCTGGGGCTAAAAGTGTGTACCACCACCTCCTGGCCCAAACATTTTTAAGTGGCATTTCTCTTACTAGTTAATCATTTCTTTCATTCTTTCGTCAATATTATTGGATTTTAAAAGTAGTCTATATGAATAGAATGAAGTGTGTTGATTTGAGTGACYCAGTTTCCCCCTTCCTTGGTGGGACCAGAGCTCAGATCTATGTAATGCTCATTGCTTGAGCTGTATGCCCAGTCACAGTGAGCTAGGGTTTAGAGGAGACTACTGCATATTAGAAAATGAGTTATTGATAGCCCCYGAGGGATAGGAAAAAGGTAAACCTAGTATAAAACAAAGTTTAATAAGAAAACCTTGATGGCTGTCCTAGAACTTGCTTTGTAGACCAGGCTGGCCTTGAACACACAGAGGTCTGCATGCCTCTGCCTCATCAGCACTGGTATTAGAGGCCTGTGACTCTACACATGGCTAATGTGTTTTTATTTTATAGAACAAGATATAAAACTTTAAGGGGGAAGGAAACTGTATTAAAATATCTTTGAAAAATCTGACAAGCTATTTCAAATTAAAGACACCAAAATAATAATTTTTAAAAAGCCACTGAAATTTGTTATAACTTCATTTTAGAGTAAATCTCAGGTGTTTATGAAAATATTTTAACAAATGCCCAAGAACTCAAAAGCTTTGTGGAGTTTACAAATAAACATATATTCTTGCCTTTTTGTCAAACACGTTTTCAGATTCATACTACTTTTCTAAAAGGTAAAAGAATCGGCAAATGGATTCTTTCACGATTAAGAGTTTGGGCTGGAGTTGAGGGGTTAGCTCAGTGAGCAAACCCAAAGCCTTGCATTTGGTTCTTAGCTCCAAGGGGGCAAAAAGAGAACCGGGGTGCTTCCGTGTGGCTGCCTGCACGGCTGCTTTCCTGGGGCAGCAGTGAAGTGCCTTCCAGAGTAAGAGAGGGCCTGGAGGCCCTGCGTGTGCTTGTTGGGCTTTGTTGCTTGTTCATTAATTTCCTTGGAAGAAATGATAGTAAGCTGGGTAACCAGCCGTGGCTCGGGAAAGCTCGTGAACTGTCAGTCTACGTGTTCATGTTAGGTCACACACAGGGTAAACTCCAAACTGGGAGAGCTCGGAGCTGCCGGTCTACGAGTGTGTGCTAGATTACATACAGGGTTAAACGTCACGCTATAACTTACTTCAAGGTACACTCTACTTTTGAAGAAGTACACGTTACTCCCTAAGTTCACGCACCTAATATGCGAAGCTTCCCAAGCATTGTAAAACTGAAGTTGTACACGTTTGGGGAGATTTATGTTAAATCTCAAAGACATCGTGTGATGCTGCTGCTATACGGACGCACTTACAGACTTGCGAGGAGTAATGGCCACTCCTGTTCTGTGTGTTCTCTTGGGATCTTAAGCCAGCTTCAAGCTTTTCCTCTAGAGGTACCTGCACACCTGTAAAACATTATTCTAATTGTGCGTTGAGCCATGTAGGTTAGCAGACAGATGTTTCAGCATATATTTTTTATGTTCAGAGTGATTTTATTTATTCCAGTGCTTCTGGAAAATGTGAACAGATAATAAAACTTCCCCCTGATCCTTGTTTTCTTAACACCATCTAATAGTAATGATTTTTGTTGGATATCACACAGTGAGCCAAAGAGTTCAGAGGTTTAGGAGGGTATGCTTGTAAGGAAGCTGTGTGACTCATCACTCGGCATGAAGCTGACAATTTTTCTTTGCATATAAATTACTTTCCTTTGCTGTAATTTGTCATTAGAACTATTTAATAAAAAGGGATGCTTCTGCTGGGTGGTGGTGGCACACACCTTTAATCACAGCACTTGGGAGGCAGAGGCAGTTGTTGGGGTTTAGGAGTAATACCACAAACCACGCGTATACTGACTCAGTCAGACTGGGATAGTTTATTTAGCATTTGCCCCAGGACTGACTGCTCAGGGCCACAGACCAGACTCGGGTTGACTGTGACCACGAGCSAAAATCCTGCAGAGCTTTAAAGCCTGAAATTGACAACCATCTGTGCCAGCTGTTCTACCAGTCAGCATTAGGGATAGGGACTTCCTTAGCAACATGTTTTTGTGGTACGTTCCACCTGTTCACACTGGTTTGGGGATTCAGCTGTGGCGAGGCACTCGCCTTGCCTCACATTCCTGTCTTGTTAACCAGGATAGGACTTGTCTAACATTCATGTTTTAACTTGCCAACCAGGGTGCCAGTTACCTAGGTACATAACCTTTTTGCCAAGTAGAATGTCAATTCCCAGGGAGGTCTTGGGAACATAAACTTTACTTGACCCCCTACTCAAAATGGAAGTCTTATATTGGTGTCTTTCTTAAGTTGAGGTCTATCCCAGGACCAGCTTATAAAAGCAAATACCATAAAAGATTATACTCAGGTGCAGGAAGTTAAGTTGACTCGGGTCCAAGCTATTGTGGTTAACTATACAAAGCAGTTCTAACTGACCTCCTGTGATTGGTTTCCAAGAACACCAAAGCACAGAGCATAACAGAATATGCAATCAAATCAGGCATGAGAAAGTTTTCTAGTAACAGTTGTAACAGCATAAGATGGCCGGCTTAGACAYGCAACACTTACCTAGGCCTTAACAGCAGTCAGATCTCTCGAGTTCAAGGCCAGGCTGGTCTACTGAGTGAGTTCCAGGACTGCCAGGACTACACAGAGAAACCCTGTCTTGGAAAATAGAAGAAGGAGGATGTTTCTAAGGTAGTTTTGTTCAATTTTTGTAAATGATAATATCACAGCTGTGATGTTTGTGCACCGCTTTACTGTTTTTCCAATTGACAGTGGAAAAAAGCAGAGTTGTTTGGGATTTCTGTGAATCGGAGTGTGGTCTCATTACACCTTCAATTAAGTGATGAGACTGCACCTTAGTGTCCTACTCAGGTGTCTTGGAAGGTTAGAAAGCCTGCTAAAATGTGTCGTTTTGTTTTGTTTCTGTTTGTTTGTTTGTTTGTTTGTTTCCTTGTTTTTAAAGGATCTCTTACCATGTGGAAATCCTTTCTCTGCTTTCCTCCCCAGGTCTGTCGGGAGCAGCCTTTCATTGTACAAGAGAAGGGACCTATATTTGTAGTAATTCAGGACTTCTAGTGGAATTGGTTTTTCTTTTCTTTTTTTAACTGGGTCTCACCATGTCTGCCTCACTGACCTGGAAATCACTATGTGGTCTGGGCTGGCCTTGAACTCCCGATTTCTGGGATACATGCATGCACCATCCAACCAGC
>BDUI01013385.1:22853-40078 GCA_002335545.1 Apodemus speciosus | reverse complement strand
CCGGCTGACACATTTCTTCCTTCACTCGCGAGCCCTAAAAGAGTGACCAGATGACCTCCTGATGTTAGAGAAGCCTTTCTAGATCATCTTCCATTGAAGGGAGACTGGAGTGGCATGGGTTGAGGTGCCTCCTTGAATTAGTTTCACATGTACCTTTCTGTCCGTGTATCAACTCACTTGACCTAAACTGCCCACCCAGCACCCGGAGGAGAGGCTCCCCTGGCTGCCTTCCCAGAGGTGTCACCTATCCGAGTCTTTCCTTGTTATGGGAGGGAATGAGCACCTGCCAGTGCCTGTGGTCACTTGATCCCGGCCCTCACAGCACCCTGTGGGTGGGGAGAAGACCAGAAAGAAGAGCCAGCTGGTGAAGGCGCCAGGCTCTGCCTTTTTCCCTAGTCACTAAGCAATTCTCTCATCTCTGCAGGCACTTCACTGCTGAGATCCAGGGCGAAGGTATTTGAAGTCATGCCAGTAAAAGCTCTGGAAACAGGGAAGGGAGCTTGTGCTGGAAGCCAGGACCGAGCCCCATGCTGATTCCCTATTCCTCTTATTTATTTGCATGATCTGAACTAATTTCTCAGCTGTAATCTACACCACCCACCACCTAGGAACTTCCCAGAAGTGTCCGGCAGGGGAGGGGTGGGAATGAGAAAGAATGCACCCCACTCTTAGGCAGTGTCCATGTAGCCTAAAGAGTATTCCCAGGCTGTCACGGCTGATTCAAAATAAGAAAAATATGTTGGCAACAAATAACCAATAGAGGATGGCCTGATTTTATAAGAGGACAGACATGGGACTTTATCAGAGAAGACAGTGAGTTAAGGTGCGTGGCCATACAGGCATCTAGTATTTTCATATGTTCTGGTCACTTTTCTTAGATATGTTTGTATTCATTCTGATCCTTAACAGTTATTGGGGACTTACTGCTCACTGGTCAGGTGACCTCTTTGATCCTAAGGTAATCTATGCCTAGCTTGCATAATACTTCATGTTTCATTGCCAATACTGAAAATAAAACTTAAATGCATGTTGCTAAGTGAAAGAAGTCAGTCCGAATATAGCCACATTATGTAATTCCAACAAAATGTCACCCCAGAGAGGACAAAATAAATGAAATAACAAAAAGTAAGAGAGAGAGAGAGAGAGAGAGAGAGAGAGAGAGCGAGAGAGGCAGACAGAGAGGCTTAGGCAATTACTCAGAGTGAAATTACTCCTTGTGGTACTGTTGTGGTAGACATATGCCATTATGCATCTATCTAAACCCGAGCACCTAACAATACCCAGCGTGAATGCTTATATAAACTCTGGTGATCTTGGTGATGATGACACGTCTTTGTAGACTCATTCATTTAACAAATGCACCGTAGGGTGGAGTGCTGATAAAAGGTGTGACTAAATATGGGGGAGGGGAATCCATGGGAAACCTTTATAGGTTCTGTTCAATATTTCTTTGATCCTAAGATTGCTCCTCATGAGCACAGAGGTTGAGGAGATGAAGATAGTGGTGTCTGTGCAACATTGGAGTGTACTCACCACCACTGAACTGTACACTTAGTACATTTTATAGTGTGCATTTCCCTGTAATTAAATATTATCATTTATTTTGGTGGTTGAATTTTGCATGTTCACTTCAACTCTGTGAATGCCTCACCTGCCTCCCTCTGGCCCTGGCCCTGGCCCTGGCCCTGGCCCTGGCCCTGGCCCTGGCCCTGGCCCTGCTCTTCTGCCTTAGAATCAGAAGCTTCTAGATGCTGTGGCAGAGAACTACCCATATCTCTGAGAGTCACTATCTATATCATATGCAGGCACCAAGCTATTTGTCTATTAAAGACACAAAGCCTTAATCACCAAAGCTTGCTAAATAAATATTATTTTACCTTAAAACATGTGAAGTATTCTCCTTTTTTGTAGATCTAGAGAAATAAAACTAGTCTTATATGTCTTGCTACRTTCTACCATATGTACATCAAAAATAGAATCAGAATAAGTAAGAGARACAAACACAATGGGCTCTGGTGTCCAAGGGACACTGCTTCTGSGATCCCAGAAGCACACCAAAGTGCACACATGCCCAAGTCCGGTATGTGACATAAAGAAATGTTTGCCTAGAACCCACCCAGAGCTTTCTTGGCACTTTAAATCACATCTAGCTGATTTACAATACGTCGTAGCAGGAACATTAATCTTGTTGTACTGGATTATTTAAGGAATGATGGAGAGACGTCCTCACACTTTCTGTAAAAGCTAAATATTTTTTTCAAACATTTCGCATTGCTGGTTGATTTAGAACCTGAAGGTTAGGAGGGCTAACAGTGCAGGGAGACAAAGCGACTATCTACTGTAGAGTGATAGATGGCTCAGCCTTCCTAGCTCAAAGCAGCATGTGTGCAGGACTGGATATCTGCAGCTCACAGAGGCTACAGCATGGCAGGGCTGGGCTTGTGCTCCGAGTCAAAATGGAAGTTGAGATGTGGGTTGTGCCGAGATCTCCTCTGGAGGTTCTGGAGAAGTGTTTTCTCTCCATCTCGTCATGCCCACTGTGGGCAGACCCAGTGCCCGAGGTTGTAGAGCTGAAGGTCCCGTTTCCGTCATGCTTCTTTGGCCACATTGTTCCTCTATGGTCACCTCTACTAGTTCCTTTGTGACCCTGCTGAATTCCTGACAGCTTCCAGGAGGAAAGCTTACCTGGGCTCATAGTGGGAAGGCACGTTCACTATTGTGGGAGCTACAGCAAAGGCCCCTCATATCAGCCAGGCTAGGAATCAGGGAGTTTCCATKACTGGGGACTAGGGACCACCTTCAAAGGATCACTCCTAGTGACCCAATTGTACCCTCGAGGCCCCACCTCCTGTAGGTTCCACAGTCTTCCCAAATAGCGCGACCAGCTGGGAACAAACATTTAAAACCCCAACCTCTGGAGATATTTCAGATTCAAACCATGACTGCCCTTCTCTTTTAACCCCCTCCTTGTGTGTGTGTGTGTGTGTGTGTGTTGTAAATGTGTGAGTTCACATGTGTGTAAGTGTAATTGCACAAGTGTAAAGTGCTCATGCATCTGTGTACACACAAGAGTGGAGACTTGAGGCCAATGCTGTGTGCCTTTCTGCAACCCTCTTCCTTCAATAATGAAGCACTGTCTCTCCCCGAACCTGGAGCTCACCGTACTTTGGCTAACCAGCTGGCTTGCTGTGAGAATTCCCAGCCTCTGCTTTCCATATGCTGAGATTATAGTCTGGCCACCATGCCATTCAGCTTGTTACAGATTTTCTGAGGATGTAATGTCTAGTCCTCAGGCTTTTATGGTACCTGCTTTACCTCTAAGACATCTCCTGAGCCTCCGCTCTGCCTAAGGATTAGACGGGGTTTCCTTCGGCACCATCCTCTTTGAGCCTCTGCATCAAGGTTTTCTTACCCAGATTCTAAGGATGCAGGCAATTCAGTCAGGTAAACAGGTGAATTTTCTGTTCTGTTTCCTGAACTTTAATGACATCTGTAAAAACTGTTCACACCAGTCTTTAGTGTTGAATTGAGTGACAGGGAGATCTATGTAGAGCAGACACACATCATTAGAGCCAGACTTCTGCCTACCCTACTGGCCTTTGAAATGTGTGAGRCTATTGAGTGGGTAGCTTTGGGGTCTTTCTGCCCTGTGCTTGCTCTTCCCACATGGGTGGCATGCTAGGCTTCGTGCTTTGCTACCGCAGACAGCCCCGAAGCCACAATAGCTACCCCTCCAAGGACCAGAAGGAGAGCTGTAGAGTAGAGTCTGTCTCTCTTCCCAGGCAGTGTGAACTTGGGCCAAGACCACCAGCACAGGTGGTAATTGTGACAATTTTCTTTGAGATCAGATTACTGGCTGACCCYCCCTCCCCTCCTGTCACAGTCAACCCCCACCCTTCCTCAGATGGAAATGATTTGTGGGCCTTAAGTAAGTGTGCTCTAGAGGCAGAGTCCTTCCTAGGCACTTTCAAATGCGTTTGTCTTGACACCCCCTACCCCTGACACACACAGAGACATCTTAGTGCTGCTGGTGATGATGATTGCTCTGAGATACAGCTCAGAGCCGATTATCTGTCTAATGGAYGGTACAAAGGGAAAGGGAAGCGTGTCGATTACCAAAATTGTGATTTGGGTTAGGAGCATTAACTAAAGTTTGCTTTTGTTCTCTGAGGAGAAAGGCTGGGCTAATTGTAAAAACACGGCAGAATGTTCTGTCTAAAACGCTGTGGATGATTAAAATCTATTTCTAGGTTATTCACGCACTAAGCATCAACCCTTTACTTACCGGATGAAGTTCTTTCTGGCTCCCTGTCATGACCGTGCCAATAAGGGGGCTTCTTCCTCTTGACTCTGGAGTAGCTTTTTGTGGATGAAACTGTCCCCAGCTATGCAGTGAATGCTCCAGAAATGGGCCCYGTGGCGGGCTCTGGCTGTTTCCCCATCTCTCCACTTCAGCAGAGAGCCCCTGCACCGAGTCTACTGTTGGTGACCGGTGTCAGGATCTGCAGGGACAAATCCTACCACTTGAGATCTGCAAAGCCCTTGTAAAACTGTCATGTAAGAGAYTGGCATGCCACACAGAGGACAAAGCACGGGCTCCTGCCCCACTGCCCTAGGGAATGCAGGACCTTTGGAAAYGAATCCTTGTGTCACAGTCACCATGGCATGTTACAGTACTTGTTAGAATCCCTCTAAATGCTATCTACRCAATGTTGTCATCTTTTCTGAACACATCCACCAAAGTTTCTTTGTGTGTGATGAAGTTCTGGGTTATATAATTAGAGTCTTTGATTAGTATATAATTAGTGTTCCTTTAGACCTTTTATAAAGCATCTTAAGAAATCTTCCTCATTTAGACTTAAGAATCGTGGCTTTATTCTCTCTCTCTCTCTCTCTCTCTCTCTCTCTCTCTCTCTCTCTCTCTCTCTSTGTGTGTGTGTGTGTGTGTAGTGCTAAGGACTCAGCTCAGAGCTTTGCATGTGAAGGGCAAACGCTTTACTACCAACCTTCACGCTCAGCTCTGAGGTTTTGCTTACTAAATAGTCATTGCTTTTAGACTATTGTCAGCTGAAGAAGGCTCTGAGTTCTGCTACTCTTTATACCACAGAGAGCAATCTATTTGCTCTGAGATCTGACTAGATTTGGGGCAGTTTGAAAAAAATTACTATCTTTAGAGCTGGGGCATTATGGGACCTTTAAGGGGTGGAGACAATTGGGGACTTTAAGTAACTGATGCTTGTGGCCTTAAAATGGCTACTGATACTTCTGTTCTCTTCCCTCTCTCTTTTCTATCCAGATGCTGTGAGAGAAGCAGGCTGCTCTGCTGCATCCTCCAACCATGGTATTTTGCCCTGCCATGGACCACAAAGTTAAAGAAAAAATAAAACTCTAAGCTCCCTCCCCCCACCCTGCCAAAAAAGAACTTTTTTTTTCTCAAATTAGTTAGTACTACAGTGCAAAGCCAACTAACACCAGGGTCAGGTATTGAAACATCATTCTTAACTGAGCTCTGGCATTCACACCTTGGTCCATTCTCCATGATGTAACTCTACAGACTTTGATAAATGTGTGTTGTCTTGTACTCATACATTATTTTACCACATAGGTTTGCTGGAAATCTGTTGTGTCCACACCCTCATCCCTCCCTCCYGCCAACCCTTGGCATCCCTGACATGGTTTTTGCTGCTTTTACACTTGTGAGTTTTCCAGAGGGTTTGACAGTTGGGCTCATACTGTGTGCAGCATTTTCAGATTTTCACCTTTCACCTAGTAACATGCTTTTGAGGTCTGGGGGCAGTACTTATACAGCAAATGCTGGGTATCATAAGAAAATTATTGTCTGTCACTTAGGTGACTGTCTTATTTTCCTTTCTGCTGATGAGATAAAATACCCTGACAAAAGCAACTTAAGGAAGAAAGGATTTATTGTGGCTCACAGTTCCCGGGGGGTAGGGGGACAGCACAGTCCATCACGATGGAGAAGATATGGCAGCAGAAATGTTAGGCAGGGAGGGCAGTCAGGAAGCTGGCTGATTAAGTTTCATCTGAACTCAGGAAGCAGAGAGAGAGAGAGAGAGAGAGAGAGAGAGAGAGAGAGAGAGAGAGAGGGAAATGGGGAAAGGCTATCTAACTTTAAAACCTACCCCCAGTGATATGCTTTCTCCACCAAAACACCACTTCCTAAAGGTGCCAGGACTCTTCCAGTTAGGGAGCAAGTGTTCACACAGAGGAGCCTTTAGGTGATGTTTTATATTCCAATAACAACAGTGACCAAATGGATCCCACATATAGACTTGCATTATTTGAGACAAACATCTCCATTTGTAAGAAATGGCCAATTCTCTTTGTATTTCAGTGATCTCAGTTATATGTGTGCCATATGCATGCTACATTTGTCTAAAACTGTCAAGCCAGCAACTTTCTTAGAAATATTTCTGAGAAATAGGACAGTTTAGTTTCATGACCATTGCCAGAGCACTCTCACAAGCTTTCGACATTTGGTTGTTTCTATGACCGGCGAAGCATTTAACATCCATTCCTTCCTCTTTGTGGTAGACTAGAAGAAAGGTTATAAGGGGAAGAAATGGAAGTTTACAGTGTCACCTATCAGCAGGTGGCAGTATTGGGCCTGGGACTCAAATTAGTCTTTGATCAGTCTATGGACTTAACCACTTAGCTTCTTATTGATGTTGTCTAAGAAATATTATTTTGCATGCCTTCGAATGGAGCCAAGGAATTTCCTAGGCATGGGTCAGTCTTCAGTTCGCTGTGGGAGTCTAGCAACTTCTGCCATATGTCAGGTGTAGTCCCCCTACACCTTGATTTTGCTCCCGGGCTCTGTGACTGGCACACTTTTTGCTGCATGAGATACACATTGGTACAAACAAAGCACGAGATGGTTCCCAGACTCACCTTAGGATTTCAGTTCCAGGTTAAACTGCCCGAGGGTGGCAGTGTCCTTAGTTACCTTTAGACTCCTCGACTGCCCGAATTCTCCAGGATTGAACAGAGGACAATACTTCTTAAATGTCAAGTGTCCTCAAATTGAACTTTGTCCTTTGCAGGTGCTGCTTGTTTAACAGGGATTGCAGTCTACAGTGGTTCTGCCCCAAGATAAAGCCAGAGACCTTTACGCATATATTTTTTTATCAGACAAGCCTTGAACCCATCCTTGTATCAAATATGGAAAGATGAACATAGGTAATCAAATAACAGTAATCAAAGGTTCCAAGTGCTATAGTGGAAGAACTCACCATGGATACAACAAAGCAACACAATAGAGATTCATAAATTCTGCCTGTGGGTCATGGAAGGATGCATCCAGGAGATAATGCTTGGATTAATATTCAACAGGTATGGTAGGATGTTCTCAATGAAGAATGGTGGAGAATAGCTGGTCCTTCACAGCTCTAGGTCTGCACCAATTTGAATGGAAAATAATCCCCAGCCAGACACCGCATCTATGCTGAACATGTACAGACCTTTCCTCACACAATGAGATAGAATTAATCACACAGCACTCACAATGTGTTAATTATTCCAAGTCATCCAGAGATGATTGAAAAGATATAGGGATATATGGAAGGTTATATGCAGACACTGTTGCAGTTTTGCATGGCATGAGCACATCTGGATATTTTGAATGCTGAAGCAATTCCCTGATCCCTTGAAAACACCAAGCGACAGCTGTAGGTGTAATGTGTGTGTTGAGGGAGGGGGCTGAAATCGTGGCATATTTTTTGTGAGTATGATACTTTTGGCATGCCTGCACCTTTGATTTGACAGGAGAATGGGGATGTGGGCTTGGAGATCAGTGGTTAGGGCATGGGACAAGGATGGAGAGGGTGTAGCTACTAGACCTGAATTTGAGAAAGCACAGTATTGTATATGCAAACATTAACTTCCATATGGAGTGTTTTCTACATTTAAAAAAAAAATTCAATTCCCGTTACTGTCCCGATACCATCGTCAACTCTTCAGTGACGTGGTATTTACATCACCACATTTTGTTGTTGTTGTTTTGACCACATTCTCTAAAAAGTGTTATTTTTCCCCCTATGGATGCAGGAAGTGAAGTTTGGAAAGAAAGGAACTTAGTTTTGAAAACAAAGCATTTCCTCCACTGAATTCAGAGCCCAGGGAAGTCTGACATGAGTCACTGGTCCGAGGCACATCCTGGCTCTGCCACTAACTACAGTGTGGCTCCAGCCAGTCAGTCACCTGAGCCTTCTGGGCCCCAGCCACTACAGGCAGAAAATAGCAAGTTGGGACAGATTACCACTTGTCTCTCTTCCAGATCTTTCACGGAAGGGCGGCTTTACCACACGTACTGACCTATACCCTGACTACTCTTGAGGACAGACTGACGTTTTGTGTCTCTAGATAGGGTTTTGTTGTGGAACGGGCTTCCACCTAACTCAGCTGGAGTCTATTAGTATAAAACCAACTCCCCAGTCCCAGGCATCTTAGCTACCGAAGGGAAACCACACTGGTGTGGTTAAATCCCAGTGGCTTCAAATGGCAAGTCTAGTTCATGACATGCAGCACAAAGCTGATGTGTTTCGATTTTTCTTAAATAAAAATGCTCTTTTGTGTGTATGTGCAGGTCAAAATAGCATCTCACTCAATTCACAGGGAATATAAGTTATAGGAGCGGATGCAACCATACTGTTGTATCATTACAGGAAGTGTGTGCAAATAGCACAAGTACTCTAGATTTGCCCAGAGGGTTTTAAAGAGCAGCAAAGCATTGTCACGGAATTTATAAACTGATGAGTGCTCTCTCTCTCTCTCTCTCTCTCTCTCTCTCTCTCTCTCTCTCACACACACACACACACACACATTTCTTTTTCTCAGTACCTTTAGTTTCTAAGCATCAGTAAGAAGCCTCCTATGAAATCGTTTCTTACAGATACCCCCAAAAATCAAGACTCTGATGCCCACATTCATTTGCTACACAGACTGAAAGGAGACAAGCTTCAGCTCCAGCGAAGAGCTTTCTGTAGTTCTCTGGAACGCAGTACTCATTGAAGGCAGGGTAGGAATGGGAAGGCTTTAAACCTTTAAAATGTTTTAACATGTGTGTTTGTGTGTGTGTGTGTGTGTGTGTGTGTGTGTGTGTGTGTGCACGTATGCATATGTATGTGAGTATGCACGCACTTTTAGGAGTCAGAGGACAACTTGGAGTCAGTTCTCTCCTTCCACTGGGTGGACACTGGGGATTGAAATCAGGTCATCGGGTTTGGCAGGAAGTGCTCTTAATCCGCCATCTTATGCCTACTGCCTCTTCTTTTGTATAAAGGCAAAACCAAGGAATTGACAGAGATTTTGCCTATTCTCAAGTAGAATATTTATCTTGTAAGAGAAAGGCTTGATAACATTTTTGTGGTAGTTGAGTGATAATGACCCCCATGGCCTCATATATTTCAATCCTTGGTTCCCAGCTGGTGGATTATTTAGGGCAGATTAGGAGACGTGGTCTTCTTGGAGGAGGTGTGTTAGTGGGGGTGGGCTTGGAGGCTTTACAAAGAAAATGCCACGTGCTTATGGGTCAGCTACAAGAAGAGCTCAGCTGTGGCTCCAGGTTTTTCCTGCTCACCAGTGGCCATGCTCTCTGTAGTGATAGGTGTGTGCTCGCCCTCTGAAGCAAGTCCCCAGTTAAATGATTTCTTTCATAAATTCTCTTGGTCACGGCTTCTCTTCACAGTAGCAGAAAAGTAACTAGAGCAATTTCTGCAATTAAAATAAAATATACTATAAAATAAATCCCAAAGTGTCTTTTCTGATGAAGAATTTGAATTACATTTTAAAATTATTTCTGAAACATCATTTGTAGAGATAATGTATGGGGTCTATATTAATACACAGTAGAGGCCTGGACATGCAACTCAGGGACAGACTTACTTCTTAGCACACATGTAGTTCTGGGCTCCAGCCTCAGCACTGAAAATCAGCGCAAAAATGAAATAAAAACTCCAGCTAGAATACTCGCAGAAACTTTTTACATATACAAAATGTATACATTTACAGGTGTATTTACATATAAGTATATAAAATAGATATATAAACCAAGCTTTAATTGGTAGTAAATCATAAAAATTATTTAAAATAGTTTTTTGGGGCTGTCAAGATGATTTGATGCTTAAAAGTATTTGTCATACAGGTCTAAAGATCTGAATTCAACTCCCAGAATTGACTACAAAGCCGGCCTGTGATCTCCGGATGCATAGCATGGCACAAGGGCCCATAATAGCACTAATAACCAATAATAGTGATAATAATAAATGTAAATGGTTTGGGGTATATACATAATTTTATACATTTAAAGATGAAAGTCAATGTATATACTAACGAGGTAGATTGCTTACTTACAGTCACATAAAGAATTAAGTCTTGGCTGATACTTGGCAGATCATCTTCAGCCTTTCACAAAGTTGATCGATATTTTGATTTTGCAATTGTTACTACTGAGAAATCTCTTTGAATAAATACATAGTATGAAATAACAGAAGTAATATAGGGCCACTTGTAAATTGTTGAAGGTTTTGTCTGAATCTCATGCCAAAATCAAGTTTTTTTTTTTTATAGAAACTCAGCAATTCAAACAGCAACTTTTAAAACTATCCTAATACAATAATACTATCATAAAAAAGATAGCCAAGAAAGAAAACCCTTGCCAACTAAATGTAGATTCCACCCACACCATCCCTGCCACAGCCCAGTGATATCTTCTGTGGTGTGTGGGAAGCTCTTTATTATGACAGACTTCTTCCTACAGTGTGTGATGTGAATGAGCTGGGATGTCTGAGGCTCGACACCGCAGAGTGTCTATAAGAACTAATATCTCAGGGGCTGGAGTGATAGCTCAGTCTGTTTAGTGTTTGCCATAAAAACATGAAAACCTGAGTCTGAACCCAAACAACCGCAAGGAAAGTGCTAAGCATGACACTGTGTGGGTGTGCTCCCAGGCCACGTGGGGAGAGAAATCTCAATCACTCCTCCAGCTCAATCAATAAGCTTCAGATATTCATGCGCACCCTTTCTTGAAAACTCAAGGTGGATCGTTTCTGAAGAACAATAACCAATGCCGACTTTTAGCYTATATGCACATACTCCCCTGTACACATACACATATTCACCAACATACACACATATGCACACTCACATACACTTGTGAATAAACGTGCACATACCAGCACACGCACACATACAAATACAAAAGAAATAATAATCCTGTTTTAATACGATACACCATTGAGCTTTTCACTTCTTGAAATGTTATAACATGGTCAAATTAACTGGATACTTCCAAGCTGAAGAAGAGTATTAGGAAAYGATTCAGTGTCTGTTTTACATAATTAAAACACCATGCTTTTGTAAGAGCAGAACTCTATATGTATAGTAAAAATACCACAATTCATAATGTACACTAGTCTTTAATCAGAGTCAATGTGTTTCAAACAGCCTTGACTGGCAATGCTAGTGTGTTCATATTAGCAGTGCAGTGTGCACATGTATGTTCAGAGTCACGGCTGCAGTGATGTGGCATGACRTAGCACAGGCAAATGGTGAAAAAACAAACACCTTGGGTTCATTATACTTTTGATTTTCAAATTAATTTTTTGGTCCTGGGTTTAGAAGCCTTTTACCRTTGCTAGGTTTTTGTCCCCCTCCCCAATTCAATTATATGATCCCCCACATGGTTGTAACCCACAGTTTAAGAAGTGTACAACTATAATCACAATAGATGTCTTTGGGGGGTTGTAATAGTTTGAACCCACAGGCCTTGGACTTCACCTCGTGGTGGTGTTATTTTGAAGCCTGTGGAGCCTTCAGGAGATGGGCTTAGGAGGCAAAAGCTCACGGTGGGTGGGTCTTTTCTGGTTATCCTTTCTTCTGGCTCTGTCCTGGGCTCTCTGTTTCCTGCCCATACCATTACTTTTCTGCTACAAAGGCCTGATATGAAAGTTCCAAAACTCGGACCAGTGCAACCCCTTCCCTCCCTGAGTTGCCGTTGTTAGGTATTTTGTGACAGTGATGGAGACACAGGGAAGGACCATCGTCTTCTGACTTTTTCTTGCCTTTCATGAGTCTGGTGTGTTATTGTTTTTATTTAAATAGAAGAACTTTAAGCGTTTTCATAAAACATTTGCTTCCTGAAACCTTAAATCAGTAGTTATGACACTGCTAAACATCATAGCCCCTCCTGTGGCCCCAGGGGTCATCTCATCCTGATTTGGGCTTTGAATTTTGGTGAAGTAGATCACAAGGAAAAGACACTTGGGTGTTTAGAAAGTGGAGAAAGGATGAACTGGACTCTTCCCAAAGCAACACGATTCTATGAACACCATTTTTTTCTTCATAATAATACTTGCTTTAGACTCTTGATCTCCAAAATGSCAACAGAGCAGTCTTGTGTTTAACTCATCACGCTTGTGAGAGTTTGTTACTGTAATAAGAAAACATACACACCACTGTTCTCTCACTACAGGTCTAGTTAATCRTAAAAGATGGTTTTCCTTCATTTCTATGAGAGATGGAGTCTAGGACCCCTTACCCTCAATCTATAATTTAACAAAATCTGTGGGTCCTTACTTCCCCTCTAAAGCTGTATTTGCATAGGTTAAGGGACACCTTTGCTTTGCATGGCAGCCTAACAATGTATATCCCTTTCTAAATTAAATGTGATTTATGCTTCTCCACATGAATCATCTTCAGCATCTACCCCTCCACTCTCTATTATGCTGGATCCCGTCTGTTGTATGGCATGAGTTTGAGTGTGTGTGTGTACATGTGTGTGCATGCACATGTCTGTGTGTCTGTGTCTGTATCTGTCTATGTGTGTGTTTTGAGGAGTTATGCATATCACAGTACTCATATAGATGTTAGAGGATAACTTTGTGAAGTCCAGTCTCTCCTTCCATCTTTATTTGGGTTCCAGGAATCAAGCTCAGGTCACATGGCTTTGCACAAGTGCCTTTACCTGTTGAACCATCTTGCTGGTCCCCTCCTCAGTTTTATGGATAATTTATCATTCTGTCTTTAAAAATACTACCAAAAATAAGCCTATTTGACCTCTACCAAATGGTCTCATATCCCAGGTTCCAGTCTCATATAAAAGTTCTAACAAAATTTTTCTAAGATAATACATTCCTGCGCCATCTGAAGAAAATTGTCCTTAACATGTTTGTTCAAAGCCAGGTGGGTTTTAGTATTGTGGACTACCACAGGAGTAGCTTTATTCAGTTTCATTTCCTATGGTTTAGGTCACCTACAGCTGATATTAAATGGAAATATTCAGAAATAAACAAGTCAAATGTCTTAATTTTGAGTGACCTTTTAGTCACCGAGTAGCCAGCCTAGTTTTCAGATCATCCACCATGATGTTGCAGAGCTGTGTTAAAGTAACCATTATCTTTCTTAAGAGTATCCTTGAAGTGGTGAGCCTAGAAGCTTTCTTACAACAAAGAGAAGGTAGGATGTGTTCCTTCTGAGTGAAAACTGGATAATTTATGAGAGGTTTTGTATAAAGAGAAACAAACACTGCACATACTTTGATACAGTCTATGTTCTRTACTGGCATCTCTGGAGGTCTTGGACCAAGCCCTCAAGGATAAGAGTAACTACACTTACTTTCCTCTAAGGTCTCCCATGAGTCTGGTTTTTACACCCCTGACCCATCCCCTGCACACATCTTGACCGTTAGAGCTGCTTAAAAATAGGAATGCTAGTGCCTCATGTTACTCCAGATTTCCCATGTCATCCTATGTCCACCATCAATATGTCAAACTGTAGATTGACAACTCCCAAGGGAAGGTGCTTGGTGATTGTGTTTGCTTACCACTGTACATAGTGAAGGATCATGACACAGCTCCTGAATCAATGACTGACGAGTGTGGTGATTGGAATATGCTTGGCTCATAGGGAGTGGTATTGTTAGGAGGTGTGACCTTGTTGGAGAAAAAGTGTGTCACTGTGGGGATGAGCTTTGAAGCTCTACCCAGTGCAGAAGTGAGCTTTCTCTTAGCTGCCTGAAGATGTCAGTCYTCTCTTCCAGCACCATGTCTCCCTAGATGCTGCCCAGGCTTCCTGCTTTGATGATAACAGACTGAACCTCTGAACTTGTAAGCCAGCTTCAATTAAATATTGTGCTTTATAAGAGTTGCCTTGGTCATGGTGTCTCCTCACAGCAGAGAAACCCCAAGACAACTAGAAACAATGGGTATCATGCAAAGCACATAAAAAGAGACAACCAGGACACATAATTATGCGATGTGTGTTGGGTTCTAAGTTGATATGCACAGGATGACAAAGCAATCTTATACCATCAAAAACTTAGCTCAACAGATTGCCACCATATTATACCCCAAAGGATTAAGTAACTATCCATGAAACCATACTGATACAAATGATTGAATAAATAAATAATAAAAAAGACAAAATCTTTTTGTGCAGAAAATTCTGAATAATTTGTAGAGATACTCAGTCCTCAAGGAGGGAGACCCTAACTCTCCACAATAAATTTTGTTTCAGATGGGACGCACATCTACTTCTGAAAGTAAAGAAACTGGGATTGGGATGGGAAGAGTAATAACTTTTCCTCGAGGTAGATATATTTGCAGAAAAAATTATTTAAAAAGTAATTTGGGACCAAAGGGTATACATATATACCTATAATCTTAATAGATATTTATAAATTCCCCCTAGAAGTTGAACTCAATCCATTGCCCATCACATTTTAAAAATAATTGTCCTCCTTTCTCCTATGCCACCATAACACTATCTTTTTAAAAATAAGCTGGAGCTGGAAAATGGAATTTAAGAATAGTTTCATTTACATTTTAATTAGTGTGACTGAAGTTGATCTTATCATGTACTTAATTTTCTTGTCAATACAGTGCTGCTATAGTTTGGATTCATAGTGTCCCTAAGGCTCATCTGATAAAGGTTTTATTCTAAGTTGATGGTGAGGCGATAGAACTTTTAGGGACTGGCACTCARTGGACAGAAGCTGGGTCATTGGAGCATGTTAATTATGGGATACTGGCACTCCAGCCCTTTGTACTTCTTTCTTCTCTTCCTGGGCACCATGTGTGTCTGCCTCAATGACCTGACTCCCCAGAAAGCTGAATGCATTACTAAAGTCAACTGGGAAAACGGCCTACCTCTTGTGAAATTATGAGCTATGAAAAACATTTCCTTTTTTCAAGTTGATTGATCTCAGGTATTGGTGATGAAAAACAGCTTAACCTGTCATACTTCCAGTAACCTGCTGAAAATTTGTCCTTTTTGTACTGACTTATGAGACCTATTGGGAATTAGGCAAATCATCCCTTCAACTCTGTATGAATTGCCAGGACTTTCCCCTTTTGGTTACGGAGATTGTTTTAACTTGGATTTGGATTTATCCTTAACTGGTCATATTTTGAATCTACTTGAGGATTCTGTTCTGTAGATTGGAAGTTGGTGGCTTATACTCTTTTGTCTCTGGGATGACTTATGTATTGATATATAAATATAAAAACAGGGCTCAGTGATAGCTTGCTTACCCAGTACTTCCAAGGTTCTGGGACTACTGTAACTGAACCACGGATCTCATATATGCTGCTAGTGCTGCTGCTGGTGTGTGTGTGTGTGTGTGTGTGTGTGTGTGTGTGTGTGTGTGTGTGGGTGTGTGTGTGTGCGCGCGCGCGTGTGAGGAGTTGTTTGATTCTTTCTTTTGGTAACAAGATGAGTAAGGTTTCCCCCAATTTGGAAGAATCTCTGTAACACCTATAATTTTTTTTTTGCCAATCATTCAAATAAAATAACAATGATACATTTAAACATTTTCTCTGCATAAAACAATCTTTATCACCCTGGCAAAATATAAAATTTTTCTCCCTAAAGAATTGACAYACAAAACCAGTTGATTCATAACTGGTGAATATAATTTCAATACAATATTTTTGTCCAAAATATTAAAACTCACTAAAGCTTTACTGAAAAGATACAGGGAGGACCTTTGACTTGGAATCATTCAACTTAAAAATTTCTAGTTTTATGGTGGTGCCAAGGAAAATTGTCAGTTTTGARTCTGAGTCTTTACAAACAGGGTTGGTGATAAGTAATCAATCCTCCCTTCCAGTGAACTACACCTTCCAATCCCATAATCCCTAGCAGAAGACACTACCACTCACTACTGCATCATTGGGCCAGGATAGAGCAAATGCATTTTCAGTTTACGATATGTCAACGCAAGATGAGTTCCTTGTGTAACTCCCACTGCAAGCCAGGGAGCGTCTATATTACCTTACTTGCTGACAGTCCCTGGGCTGTCCCCAGGAACTTTGCATCAAGTTGTGTTGGTTAAGCAGTGTCAGGGAAGCCTCCATCCCAGAACTCTGGACACACATCTCTCAAGAGCAAGAGTCCTAGTCTTTCAACGCCAGAAAGGGAAAGTTAGGGAGGGGCTCTATGTCGAATCCTACCACATCTGCCTTAGCCTGCTTTCCACTTGCCTCTGGGARCCTCAGAGAAGCCCAAGTGACCTTAACCGTGGAGGTTTCGTGGACCCGCATTCTGATCCCCAGGGAGAGAGGTTATAAGGTTAACATTCTGAATGATTTTCTGTTGTTAAAAATGTGTGGTTTATCACAACCCTWAAAAAAATGCCAATGAGCGGGATTATCCCGTTTTTCCTTTCCTGTGTGCCTTCAATTAGCTGAATGAAAGCAAACCCATGGCTTTGGAACATGAACTGGCTGGAGCAAAGTGACGCACACTTCAGCGAGATGAAAGAGTGGAACCCAGAAGCCTAATTAAAAGCAACTGAGAGGCTAGTATTCGATCCAGAGTTTACTCACCTGAAAAAATAAACGGAGAGCCCTGGCGAGGCTGCGCTAGAGGATTGTGGGAGAGGGGCTGAGAGGTTCGTGAGGTCAGGGGAAGGCCTGGCTTGGAGGACACAGAGCCTTACTATTCCTTCACTCAGAGTCAGAGGAAGGTCAGCCAGAGCTTTAGCTGGGWCTGCACAGGGACTYCAAGACAGTCGCCACRAATGAGAGAAGAGGCCTTTGCCTCACGTGACAAGGATRACATCYGTCCATCTTCCAATGCATTGCCTTCTATAATACATTAAAAAGCATACATTTAGTTAAATGGCACTTCCTCCCTATTTTCCACAATTTCCTTTTCATTTCATGCCCCCTTTCCTCTTTGCTCCCCAGAACGCATCACCTGTCTTC
>BDUI01013384.1:19753-37101 GCA_002335545.1 Apodemus speciosus | reverse complement strand
CTGAGAGCAGATAGACCAGAAAGGAATACTAGCAGAAACCACGTGGTTGGAGTTTTTCCAAACAGCAACAGAAAAGGAAGTGCAGTGGATTTCAGAAGAAAGCCTGTTTTCATGAATTTCCTGCCTTCTTTATACCCAACATGTCCAAATAGCTCAAATACCCTTCAGATGAACTCTAGGCTTCTTCACACAGTCTGAGATCAAGTGGTGAGCGAGGCCTACCCTGTCAGCAATACAGACAATCTCAGGGACTATAATTCTAAAGCAGACAGAGGATACCCAAAGGCTGGTCCTGTTTCTATGTGACCTTTAACTAGCTTTCCTGCCTGGCCCTTAGAGCCTGGTCTTGAGCCAACCCCTTTCTTCCCAGCATCATACAGTGTTTGTCCTGCCTCTCTCTCTCATCCACTGCTTGTTGTTTGTTGACAAACTGCCCAATGACATCTTCTTCAGAGGAACTCATCACTTTCCAGATACAAAAAATTAACACTGAAAACCCCAGCGCTTGCCTTCTCCCTGTGTGACTACTATGTGCAATGGAACTGAGTATTTGCCTTCTAGTTAAAATTTAGAAGACAACAGGGTCCCCTACTTAGTCAGACGTTTAGCTATTTGAAATTAACGCTCTGGGGTTGGACGCGTCTTTGAGTGTGACATGCCTTTTATCTGTGCTGTCACTGACTCTCATGTGTGATATTAATGTATCACTGAGTGCAGTCATGACACTCAGATCTGGGTCCCCTTTAGTTCTGACTGCATCTTTCCGTGTGTCTTCTTTCTGTTTTGCTTTGGTTTTTTTTTTTTTTTTTCAACTCAGACACACTGGATAAGTTAAGAAAACTCTGTAGAAATAGGAGAGTCAGTTCCCCATCTTGCACATTTCCTTTCTCTTTGTTATGTAAAGTATATGTAAAGTATATTATACTTTACATTCATTTTTATCAAAATGTAGACACTGTATGTATAACGCCTAGGAGTAGATCAAGTTAACTAGCCCCATACCACAGACCTCAGAACAGAGATCTGCAGATACAAGACTTGAAACTGCCTGTCTTAGGCAGAAACTCCACGGAAGCCGCTCAATGGCTTCAGTTCAATAGTTGATATTTTCAAGAGCAAGAAAATATTGAAAGTCTCCAGAAAGAAAAAAAAAGCATTGAAGCAAGTGCATAAAATAGCCTCACCCATTATAAAGATGATAAAATATTCATAAAGAAAATATAAATGCAAAACATTCAAAGCATTCAAATTCAAAAAACAAGATCAGAGTAACAAGGGGTGCCTGTCACTTCCTGCAGGCTTCCTAATCCCGTTCCTCTTCCCTGAAAAGGCACGATGAAAAATATGAACACAATAAAGCGGGAGGCAGTTTGGGGGAGGGGGGCTCATCCGTACACACTACTGTGAGCATCCCTGTTTGCATGGGTATCACTCGCTCAGGAGACAGCTAAGTCTGAGGACCCTCCCCTCTGTTCTGGTCCTCTCTGGTAAGCCAGTTAGGAGAACCTGGCAGGGATATTAGCATAAGAAATCAAAGAAACGCCACTACTTAGGTATGGGAGTAAACCTACATTCTTTTTGGACATCTGGAATCCAATTTTCTTGTAGGAACTTGCAATAGAGACTGAGCTCTTAGAACCACCCACCTCACCCACTCCTGTCACCTATCTCTAGGATTCCTGCCCAGACTTGGGCATTAGTGGGACATACTATGGAGGTAGATTACTTCCGATAAATCACAGGAGTGCAGTGATGATCTTCCTCCCCACCCCCAAAGCTGCAGAAGGAGAAAAAAAAATCACTGAACCGGTATGGCTAACATTTCAGGGATCTGTGCAGACCTTACCATGTATGTGCCACCGTGAAGCGGCGCTGCTTGGGGATATTGCTACTCAGAAGCATCCTGCGCAAGAGCCTGGGGGAATTCCTGGGAGAAATCACCGGGGAGAGCTTGGGAGAAACGGATTTCCTCGCCGTCTTTGACTTTTCGTGCTGCAACAGGTTTTCCCGCAGGGATTTCACAAGATCCTCATTGAGCCATGGGTTTGGAACATGCGGATTATCCACTTCAGGGACTGTAAGGGTGTCCGGGCTTGTCGTCTGCTGAGCCATTTTCCTGGTCAACTTTGTACAGTTGGCCACAATCCAGGGCAACGTGGTTGCCTGGCCTGTTTCCAGTGAGTCCCTTGATCCCGGAGTCTGAGGAATGTCCAAGGAAACGGGTCGGATCTAGCTGCTGTTAGTTCATTCCGCTCCTGCCTCAGTCTCTCGGTGCAGGCTGCTGGGTGTAGACCAGGCGAGCACACTCCCCCGCCGAAGCCTGTTCAACGTCACCCTCCTCCCCCAGCCCCAGCCAAAGATCACTTGACGAGCTTGGGAGGCACGGGAACATGGAGGGAAGCCACCACGCTAGCTCGGCTTTTGTCAGCCTGCAAAGCAGCCTGTTAAACTATTGGAACTAATGCGGCGCAGCTGCTCCAGTGACTTCTGCTTATGTACATAAAAAGTCCTGGGGGGAGGGCTTAGCCATCAGATGCCTGCTACTGCTCTGTTTGGCCAGCCTTTCCATTTGCTTATTGCTGAATGTAAAGGAAAGAAAAACTTGGAACTTGACCTTCTCAGGCAGGCTGGGGCTATTTATCTCCCTGTGGTCTACATTCATAAAGAAAATTGCTAGCGTGTTAGCTTCTTTCTTTTCTTTCTCTTTCTTTCTTTCTTTCTTTCTTTCTTTCTTTCTTTCTTTCTTTCTTTCTTTCTTTCTTTCTTTCTTTCTTTCTGTTAATAAGGGAAGAATAAATATCCAGTAGCTAGACAAAGAGGAATGTTTCCCTGCTTCTAAATTCAGTCTGATGTATCCTTTGAGACAAATCACAAGAGAATAATACAGACTCCCCCTTCCATATACAAACCAAAGGTTTCAAAACGCTGGACAGGAAGGACACGAACAGTGACTGTTGGGTTTTACAACCTTGTTAATTATGCGTCTTTCAAAGCACCAAGCAACACTATTCAGATACACAAACACGTTTGTAATCTCTTTGTAGTTAAACTTGCCTCCTCCTGCAAGGAACCAGTTATTTTCACAGAAATAGTTGAAAAAAAATTAAGGTTTCAATTGTTATATATGTTATGTATAATAGATRTATTCAGTCACTAGAGGGTAAAATAAAGCGAGCTTTTCATAATTTCTTTTAAAAGAATATTTTAATTTGTGGAAAATATAGTTTCAGTAAATTTATTTAGAGAAGGTTTAAAATAAAGAAAATATTTTCTTACCGGAAGAGAGTAAATTAAATGAAGAAAATGTTAATACAAGTAAGTAAGCAATAAAACCTGGTTTAGTTGTGTTGTGTGGATCCTGGAATGGTGCAAAAAGAACAAGAGACTGGCACAGGGGTATCTCTAGCACCCTGGTGACTTTTGGGGGATCACAGATTATTTTACACTTGAAAAAAAACAATACCTTTTTGAGGAGCTACACAATACATCTAGCCACCACCCCCCCCAACCCCGGGAAATGGAGGGTTAAATAATTAGATACAATGTTTGGGGATGGGGGTGGGGGTGGGGAGGTAGGGGCATGGGGGGTTGGGGGGGACTGTGAGACAGTGTGAAACAGTTCTATAGTCTCTGTTAGCCATAAGTATCCACACTTCCCCACAGCCCTGCTGTGCCTTAAAAGTGAAGTCTTTGCCTTTCAAATGATGTGGATGTAGAAAGGATGCTCTCAAGTTCTGTTCAACAAAACCTAAGATCAGCAACTGGATCCACCTCTCCTGATAGTAACAATTCACCAGGATACACATGCCATGGTTTAATGTGAAAACTGCATGCAAAGACTGAAATTCGAAGAATGTTTGTTTGTGTGTTTACTTAATTCATCCCTAAGAATACTGCCATCACTATAAAAGGTTTTCACAATCTGCAACATTAAATGACAACATTCCTCAGGGAAATAAAAAAAGACATTAATTCTACTTACATGTGCTGCAGGTGACTATAATTATTATTTTGAAAGTATACATATACACATGTATATATATGCATATGTGTGTATATATAACTATATACATATACATACATATATTTATATAAGTAAGCTGAGAAGCAAATAACTACATTAAGAGTTATATAAAATGGCTATATAGCTGTATAGTGCTTTCCCTCAAGAAATTTATTTTAATTTAAATTTTTTTTTTAAAAAAAAATGATGCTTAGAAAACTATACCGGATACTCAGAAAGCCATCTGATCAGATACAGAAAAATCTTCTGAGAATTATGTGCATGTGCGATGATGAAAACCCTAAAGACACAAAGTGTGAGCTTCAAAAATTAATATAAAATCCATTATGGTCCATAACCTAGTAGATGGCCCTGTGCCTGAGCACACAATGTAAATTCACTGTGTGAATAGCTTGACACTGTCCTTGTCCTCGGGGAGTTTATATTCTAAGGACAGATAGCAAGGGCAATACATTTGACAGAAAAGGGACTAGACAGAATACTTGAGCCAGGAGATGTTAAAAGTCTAGTTCTAAGTAGACAGATTGATGCGAAGTGACCAAATAAAGACCTATTACCAACAATCATGGGCTCTGCTGGCAACATGACTATGTCGAGGCACACCTAGATCCTGGTTCTTGCTTTCAGTGACCCCGCATGAGCCTGTTAGGAAAAGTAAATTCTTAAAACTGTGGTCTTCTCCTAAGTAGCCCTTTATAAAGGCCATGCTCATAAGGACAGGAATCACTGCTTATTATTACAATGTAGCTAAACTGGAAGAGCGACTGTCTATTCAGACCTCACCAGGCCTTGTGGTTAGACATGGACCAAGCCTGGTGAAAGTGTCTATCCAATCTCCCACTGCCCTGGGGCACCGTGGGGTTGTGGGTGGTTTGGTTCGTATATAGATGCAGGACTGAGGGTATCTTCTAGGATCCCCACATCGATTGCTGTTGTTAGTTCCACCTCCTAGTTACCCGTACTCCTGTGGATTCTCCAAATGATGTCTTGTATGCCGCTTTCTAGAAATAAAAACTTAATTCTGTTTTGAGAGTTCTCTGCTATTCCCTTGGAACTACTAGGAAAACCCCACGGTGTGGTGAAATCACACTTGAAAATCCGCTGCCTTAGGGAAAGCAAATCGTTAACTGATGAAGAGAACTAAACGTGAGTAGCAGTGGGACAAAATGAAGATGTTCTGTATAGTAATGCTGGGGTCAAAGAGCGCTCTTCCAACAAGAGTACTTGGCAGCTTACCTTTTACATGAAATCTCTTAAAAATTAGCCTAGGGACCTTGTCTGAAAACACTATACTCACCATAACAACCAAACAAGGCCTTAGACTTCAGCAAGGGGAAAGTTAAGCATAGGTGAAATCCTTGGATAACATTATTACCACCCGTGCTTGGAACAGCAGACAGCATTTACCTTTCCTAGTTACTTCGAGGTAAATCTTTAAAAAAAAAAAATTCTATTTATTTAGGATATTTTTCAAAGCACTCCAAAATATGTTGCTTCATTAATTATTCACAAACTGTTACACAAGGAAGACACAATGTATGAAAGTTCTAGGACTTATTCAACGTGCCTGTCTGTATTCAGGTGAGAGCTGGCTTTCCCACAGTTGAAAGGAAACAATGATGTGGCCCATTCAAAAGAATGGACAAATTAAAATGATTTATACTTGACTAACCAGCATTGTTTGCTTCTCCCGAGTTTGTTTAACGAGGTAAACATGCACTGAAGTGAGGCTGCATTCAATTTGCCCATGGGATGTGCTCCGTGGAAACAAGCAGCACAGGCGAGCCTGTGCGCCATGATAGTTAAGAGGGCGTGGGCTCTGTTTGCCATGGAAAAGCCTGATTTGAACCCCAGCTTCTGTGCTTTCTGCATTAGTCTGGTGACTTAGTCCTTTATTTGGAAAATAGGGTAGCGATCATACCTACATAATAACGACTGCAGAAAAATCCAGCAAGGGTCCTGAGGAGGGGAGGCGGTCATACAAGTGTGAGGACCTGTGCTCAGCCGTATAGCACTCACATTAGAAAAATAGTAAATAAATGTCAAGTATGGTGGTGTGCACAGGCAGTCCTAACACTGTGGAGGGAGAGACAGACGGAGGCCCTGTGTTCACTGACCTGCTACTCTTGCTGAGCCAGGGAGCTCCAGGTTAAGGTTCAATGAGAGGCCCTGATTCAAAAAATAAAGTAGAGAATGATATAGGAACACAACGAACATCAAACTCCAGCATCCATACAAGCACACACACACACACACACACACACACACACACACACACACATAAACACAGGCATATACCACACATGTACATGCACACAATATATACACACACGAACACTTACACACACAAACACACATACAAACACAAGTATATACCACACATGCACACACACACACAAACACAGGCAGATACCACACATGTACATGCACACACAATACATACATACATGAACACATACACACATACAAACACACAAACACAAGCATATACCACACATGCACACACACACTATATATACACATAAACACATATACACACACACACACACACACACACACACGAACACAGGTATATACCACACACATGTATACACACATGCATACACATATGAACACACACATACACACACATTGACACACACACACAAACCCAGGCATATACCACACACATATGAACACACACACACACACACACACACACACATGCATACACAGTAAGGAAGTACCTAGTACAGAATGAGCATCCTATAAGTAGTTCCTATAACCAAAATTCATATTTAGTAGATACCAGTTATGTGCCTGGAGCCTTGCATTTTATTGTACTTAATTCTTACAGTTGTCTTAAGAGAACTGCTATTGTATGGTTAGGACCATGGGGTCAAAGGTCATTATCATTCAGCAGTGGTATACTTGGGATTTAAATTTGTGCCTATGATGTACCAGTCTCTCTTGTTTTGACTTTATACCACATTGTGTTGAAAGGAAAGCTGATCTGATATGTAAATCAGTTATGACTACTACTGGGGAAAATAATGGGCCCCTAAGTGCCCTGAATTCTTGCTCTAGCTAACAGCAAATCTGCCCTTGGCTGCATTCAGAACATACACTGTGACAACCTGTGGCTCCTGCCAAGTCAGGGAGTTCTTGTGGCAACAGGGCAGCAGGAGGTAGAATTCCTGAGTGTTTTTCCTCATCTCTATACCTGTACTCCTTTAATGTGATGGCATTTTAATTAAAGCCCATAGTAGTTTTCCACTTTGCCAAATACCATCTTAAACTTTCACCACAGATTTACCACATTCAGAATTCATGTCACTACAAATTACTATGACACAATTAAAATGTCCTTTTCTCTAAAAGCATACCAGAATACTGTGGAATAGAGCTTTTAAAACTGTTCATCATCTAGGCTAACTGCCAGAGATCTCTTTCCTTCCTCCCTTCCTGCTTTCCTCCCTCCCTTCCTTTTTTTCTTGTCTATTTTATTTGTGTGGATATCTTGCAGGTATTTGTGTCTGTGCCCTTTAAAGTCAGAAGAGGACATCAGACCTCTAGGAAATGGAGTTGCACTCTAGCCTTTCTCTCTCTCTCTCTCTCTCTCTCTCTCTCTCTCTCTCTCTCTCTCTCTGACAGTTTCAGACCTATACGCAATGAACTGTGAGTCTACTCACCTAACACCATCCATTGCCCCATTCCTTCCCCTCTGAACCTTTTATTCTTCTCAGCTATTTCCCCAATGGCTTCACCATAATGACAATAAAATTATCTATTTAAAAAGGAATGATACATACACTCCTACCAATGAAGAAAATAAATGTGAAATATCAAATTCATAATCAGAACGACTAGTTTAACGGGATAAAAAATATTGAAAGGCTAAACAGAGAACTACGAATATGAAGCAGTGCTTGAGCTAAAAGATAGCAACAGCCTGGACAAGGAAAGTGGCTTAAGGAGGGAAAGACGTTAGGTTTTCAGACTCTTTACTAAATTTAAGAAGAGAGAGAGAGAAAGAGAGAGAGAGAGAGAGAGAGANGAAGGGAAGGGAAGGAAAGGAAAGGAAAGGAAAGGAAAGGAAAGGAAAGGAAAGGAAAGGAAAGGAAAGGAAAGGAAAGGAAAGGAAAGGAAAGGAAAAAAGCAAAGCACAGAACAGAGCAGAACTTGGGAGTTGGGTAGGTAACATATAGTGAGGTTTAAATGTGGCTAATCTGATAGTAACCTATTTTATAACTTGGAAAATGATGATTTTGAAGTCAGTTCTTGTTCAGTGTGAATTTGTGAAGCAGAAAGCATTTAATGAGACACTAACTGTTCAGATTTGCTCATTGGCTTTATATAAGCACACAATGAAATAATGAAGTCAAATTGATTGGATATTTCTTAGTATGATCAATTATACACACCACTAATTAAGATCCATCTAGTTAATCATCAAAGACCTGCTACCATTTTCAGGGTATTTAGAAGTCGTTGAGCAAGATGCTCATTTATGTTAGAGTTACATTTTTTTCTACACAGTGCAGTCCTGGTGCATTTTAACGAAATGACCAAACCTGTTGAATATTCCCAGATTAATCTTAGTATTAGATAGTATTTCATCACCTTGCTTAAAAGTTAACATTGCATAGAACACTGTCTCATCAACTTTAAGGTGGCGTGATTCCTGCATGTCTGAGGGAAAACAAGGATGTAACATAAATTAGTCTTGCTTCCTTTCTTCCTGAAACATCCACTTATGACTTCAAGGAACAACCATTCCTAGTTGCTAAAACAAACTCCAGAATGTCCCTTCTTTATACTACTCAGACATCAAAAATGATTGTGGATTTTGATGGCCCTGAAAACTCTAACGTTATCACATTTTATTATATCTGAGATTTTTTCCCCCAATGGAAGAAGGAACAATCAAACATTTGGACTTCAACTGGCAGATGCGAATGATCCAATATCCCATATCCAACCTTCATTATGTGAAGAGCATCCACCCAAGCCCACAGAGTCACTGAAGAGGCCACTAGGCAGACGTGCAAGAAGCATGAGTACTCATCAGAGCCACCCTTTATCACTCAGTTCGGCCATCATCAGCACTCCAAAGAAGTAGACACTATGACTTACGCTCTGAGGTTGATAAAGCTAGCTATAAAAGAAAAGTTACATCTCTTCCTCAAGGTCATGCACAGCAAACCCCACAAAGTGTCTTAGAGTCAAACCTAAGAGTTCTACAAACTCCCCCTAATGGTTCCTTGGATCACAACACAGAAACTCTTGGGTCCACCTTTAGAATCTTTGTTCCTAACAACAGTGCATAAGAATAAGGAAGTATTTATTGTCTTTCCTTATATCCTCATCTTACAGTTCATTATGAAAATGAACATAATCTGTTGTGTATCCTTAGGGTAATAGAATACAATCACATTGAAATCCATTAAAAATCCCAACACCAATAAGTCCATTTTCTCATCTCTCCATCTCTCTTGGCCCATCACACACACACACTTACCAAGGCAATAGTTTTTGGATCTTCTAAAAAATTAGTGTAATGTAATTTGTAAACTTCCCATGATCCATAAATAACATTTACCACAGTCATTCTACTTTTTTGGGTCTGGTTCTTAAGAAATAAAATAGTTCAATACAAGTATTTATGTTTAGTGACATATAATTGCATTTGGAATTATTCAACATATGTACATAATAATCTTTGAAAGAAGGCCCATTTGAAGGATAGCAATTTCATATGTAACTACAGGGAGCCCTCTGGAATCTATTGTTTAGAGGGGATGCTGACATAAGGCGTTTTAAAAGCAAGGAATTATTCCCAATCTCACAAGCTAATTCACTATGAGCACTACTTGTTCATTTAATGTCTCTCAGTCTACATATGCCAGCCTAAGGTCCTATTATTTTACTTAGATTTTAAAACCTCAAAAATAGACAGTTTAGCCTGATGTGGTGGTACACACCTTTAGTCCTAGCATTCAGGAGGCAGAGGCAAGTAGATCTCTGAGTTTGAGGACAGTCTAGTCTGTAAGGTAAGTTCCAGGACAGGGAAACCTAGAGAAAGCCTGTYTCGCAAAAGCAAAAACAAAAACAAAAACAAACAAAATACTCTGTAGTGTTCATTGTATGCATTCAATGAGTAAACTGTATGACATGTAGATTACATCTCAATAGAGCTGTCTTTAAACATATTTACAAAAAAAAAAAGATGCTTTGATATACAATACAAGAACAAAGGCCTTAACTATTAGGTCCTGGTGTTTGGTTATAAGTTTCTAGAATGTGAGATTCAAACCATGTTATCAAGTAGCCATAAGGCACTAGGAACTGGGGTGACTTATGCCATCGAGGCAGCTTTAAGAGCTATATCCTGGGTTTAGGAAACACAAGACGGACCAGAATACAGTAGCACACACTATGCAGGTGGCTTACCATTGTTATCATGGCCCTGAAACCTGTGAACATTTCTTCCCTAACTAGATAAAAAAAAATTGTTCTGACATCTGAGTCACAGCTTAGGAGACAGAGTGGGAGAGCAATGCCTGAGTTAATTTAATATTTGGAATCAAAGTATTGTTTTACTTCTAAAATAGTAAAGCAGCAGAGAGAGAGAAAGAGAGAGAGAGCGAGAGAGAGGTATATTCACTGTTACATAATAACAGATTTTCAGAACATCAGGGGTTTAATTGGCCTTTTAGGCTCTAAGAGATTCTGAACTTGCATTTCCCAAAGTGTGCCCCACAGTTGGCTAGCTGTTTCCAACTTACATTGGACAAACACAAACAGCTTCTGGGATTACAAAGGCTGAASTACGTTGAACAGTGGTCCGGGYACTTCCTTTGTTCTAGCTTCCTTTGGATTTGGTTATTACTATGCTCACTCTCAAAGTTACATCTTCAGTTMATATCTATAGGTAAAAACTATAACCTTCTTAGAGGTTGTAAGAGGGGGGCCCGAGATCCAGRGGACAACAAGGTGGATAGACTTCTATCCCATATATTAAGCCAATGAAAGACTCGAGATGTATCGCAAGAGAAGATGCTGCTGGATAGAAGGCTTCTAAAGACAACTTAKGGCCTTAATAATTACCTTTTCCAACTTCAGTGGRGCAAAGAATCATGTGGAGACCATTATGCAGAGTCGGCTTTAGTGTGGCAGGCAAGGTAGATAAGATTCTTCACTTCCAAATTCCTCAAGCGCTTCATAGACTGACTACCCATGAACAGAAACATTACCCTATATCTACACACATGAGAGTAAGTCATGATAAATAGCCAGTGAAGTCTATACAATGAGAGCAATAACTTGGAGCTAAGTGATGCTATTTCTTTGCATTCCACTATTGCTCTAGTGTTTGATCATCTCCTAATTTTCTAATTACTAAATACATTTTTATTTAGCTGTGATATTAATATTGATTGTCAACTTGACAGGATCTTAACAAGTCTCCTGGCCTGCTTGTGTGTGCAGAGGGGTGGGATGGGTGGGTGGAGGGTGTGTTTATTTAGATTAGGGCATGCCTGTGAGGAGTTTTCTGGATTAGGTTAATTTGAGRTGTAAAGACTCCTTTTATGCAGCTCCTTTGCTGGCACTGGCATCACGGACCATAGAAATGGGGAGCTGAGCTGAGCATTGACACTGACTGCTTGCTCTCAGCTTCTTCACGATGGAGACAAAGACACCAATGACCAGTTGTCGCAAACTCTTGTTGCTGTGACCCCTTTGCAACAACAGATTATAACATTGACTTGTGAGCCAAAACAAGCCCTTTGACCCATACATTGCACAGGTCAGAGAATTTCATCTCAGAGGCAGGAATAATTATGAAGACAATATAATTACATAATAAAAAAAACCCACACACCCTTTGTTTTAGAAAGTACAGGTATTCTAAAAAAAATAATTCAATTCATAAGAGGCAGCATTCCRTCTCATTGTCAGCTAGGGTGTATGCTTTTCCTTTGCGGTATCAGCCACTGCCGAAGACAGTTATCAATAAAGTTCACCAGTCATTTATTCTCTACCATTAAATCAAGGAAGGATGCTGCTGAGGTTGCTGTGTATTACAGTGCTAAATACAGGCCCCCAAGTCTGGTTGCCCTAAAGGGATGAAGGGACGAGAAAATCCTTACATACACCAAGTGGCGCTATGTGACCTTGTGCCTTAATTTAAAACTACTGGTTGATTAAAGTTTCCTATAGACTATATCTGGGCAGAAGAAATATAGGTAAAGTTTTGGTTCCTGGGCTTGGGGTCAGAGGTAGGACCACAAGAGGGAAGAGAGAGAAGGTGGAGAGAGGAGAAGACACTATGGGGTACATATGTCCACGAAGGCTGACCAACTGACATTAAGAGCAGGCCAGGCAAAACAGGGCAAATTATAACTTGGGGTCGTTGATAGGGAAGTAGATACTAATAGCATAGAAGGTARATATCTGCCCACCTCTAGTGCTTTAAAGGCTTATCATAAATATCAAGGTTGTGTGTCTTTTATCTGGTAACTGAATGATCAAAGGTGGGGTAGAAAGYCCCCAATTAATACTAAATAATCACAACAGATGCTCCCATTAAGTTTCTAATACTTTCTTAATGGTCAGTTTCCGAATAGCAGTAAAAAATGGGCATATGTTTTTCTTTCTAGTGATTTATAAGAAGTTATTCTGACCTGAGAATGCTCAAACGATTGCTAAATTATGTGTTGCAATCTGACCTTCTTCTGAGATTATTGTTATGTTTTTGTAGCAGTGGAGACTGAAGTGAGGTGCTACATACACCAGGAAATACTTGCTACAGAGCTATAGATACCAGTGCCTTTCTGAAATGAATACTGTAAGTCCTAATAAAATAAATATAAATCACTTTATACTAATTCTACAAGGTTATATACATATACATATATATACATATATATTTCAGTAAGCCTCGCAACTCTGATTTAAAATCTTTAAGTATATATAGCCAACAAGTAATTATTTAATCAGTTGCCAGGAAAAAGCCATGTGTAGCAAAAAACGTTCTTGCTACCCCCGGAGAGAGCAGCTCTGGATCNTCTCATTGTCAGCTAGGGTGTATGCTTTTCCTTTGCGGTATCAGCCACTGCCGAAGACAGTTATCAATAAAGTTCACCAGTCATTTATTCTCTACCATTAAATCAAGGAAGGATGCTGCTGAGGTTGCTGTGTATTACAGTGCTAAATACAGGCCCCCAAGTCTGGTTGCCCTAAAGGGATGAAGGGACGAGAAAATCCTTACATACACCAAGTGGCGCTATGTGACCTTGTGCCTTAATTTAAAACTACTGGTTGATTAAAGTTTCCTATAGACTATATCTGGGCAGAAGAAATATAGGTAAAGTTTTGGTTCCTGGGCTTGGGGTCAGAGGTAGGACCACAAGAGGGAAGAGAGAGAAGGTGGAGAGAGGAGAAGACACTATGGGGTACATATGTCCACGAAGGCTGACCAACTGACATTAAGAGCAGGCCAGGCAAAACAGGGCAAATTATAACTTGGGGTCGTTGATAGGGAAGTAGATACTAATAGCATAGAAGGTARATATCTGCCCACCTCTAGTGCTTTAAAGGCTTATCATAAATATCAAGGTTGTGTGTCTTTTATCTGGTAACTGAATGATCAAAGGTGGGGTAGAAAGYCCCCAATTAATACTAAATAATCACAACAGATGCTCCCATTAAGTTTCTAATACTTTCTTAATGGTCAGTTTCCGAATAGCAGTAAAAAATGGGCATATGTTTTTCTTTCTAGTGATTTATAAGAAGTTATTCTGACCTGAGAATGCTCAAACGATTGCTAAATTATGTGTTGCAATCTGACCTTCTTCTGAGATTATTGTTATGTTTTTGTAGCAGTGGAGACTGAAGTGAGGTGCTACATACACCAGGAAATACTTGCTACAGAGCTATAGATACCAGTGCCTTTCTGAAATGAATACTGTAAGTCCTAATAAAATAAATATAAATCACTTTATACTAATTCTACAAGGTTATATACATATACATATATATACATATATATTTCAGTAAGCCTCGCAACTCTGATTTAAAATCTTTAAGTATATATAGCCAACAAGTAATTATTTAATCAGTTGCCAGGAAAAAGCCATGTGTAGCAAAAAACGTTCTTGCTACCCCCGGAGAGAGCAGCTCTGGATCYATAGCGGTTGACCAGGATCCTTGACATTAAGTGCCTGGAAGATAGTAAACTGCTCAGTAGGGAGGTYCTGAGGAAATGTCTGGGTACAAATTTATTTTTGTATTATCTGTGTTTACTTTCAGCTGGTAACATGAAGACAGTGTGCCCCAATCAATTATCATTAATCTATCAACTGAAAATGGACAATATTTTCCAAATCCTAACAATGGATTCATTTTTAAATGACCTACATGACATATACTTTATCTTGGCCATGAAGAAATTTAAAATTTCCAGAAACAAATCTACAGTTCCTATGGCACACTACCCAACTTGGGCCTCTGCATAGGTAGGTAGCCTCGCTATTATTATCTTTCAGAATTTATTTCCATCTCAATTACAGGGTCCCCAGCCAAAGTAAAACTCAAATTAGCATAAAAATGGAACCRGGATAGCAAGGAACTGGATTTTACATTTTATCTGATTGTCTTTCTTTACATTTAAATGGGCTTATGTGGCTAGTGGCTACATTATGAACCGGTGAGTAACAGGCCCTGTGCTGCTGTCATGAATAATTATGTGCTTATAAAGAAATGTTTTCAGAGTCTTCCCTAAAAGCCTTGGTATCGTGTGTCATGATCCTTTGGCAACTCCATTTTGTTCGGCAACGATCTCCCTCGTTATTTTTAGCTGATGAGTGCTAGTCCAGACTGTCACCACCAGACACTGGAAGGACAGTCTGGTCTCCCAGTTTTCACTTTAAAACAACAGCCTTGCAAATCATTGGTCATATATGGTAGGTATTATTATTTAAATAGACAGGTGGAAGTCACACTGTTAAGTGCCCAATATCTGCATTCTTAAAAGTTTCATAAAAGTTGACAAATTTTTCGTGGTTCTGCAGACACTCCTAATAACAGTGCTTAAGTCCCCACATTTTTCTGAGCTCATCCATTTTTCTGTGCTCACTGGCAAAGCCCTTTGTCTTTCAAGAACAGCCTCTATTTTTCTTAGCATAGCAGGAACTAAGGAAGCAGCAGTGGTCTCCATTAAAACTTCGGCTCCATTTCCCTGCACTTCCAAGGCTGTGGGTTTTTTTTTGTTTTTTTTTTTTTTTTTTTTTTTTTTAGCTTTTTAGCAATTTCACTTGACCAAGCATTTCCCTGTGGTGTCTCTAGTGTGACAGTAACTTTATATTACAGAAGGCATTTGGGAAAGGGAAAAGCATTAACTTTCTTTTTTTTCTGTAATGTTCAGGCACTATTCAGTAAACCATGCTTTAAATTACTCTTGCTGTAATAAAGATAGATTGTGCTGTGAGCATTTATCCTGGCCTACACACAGAAGCACACAAGTCATTGTGCCTGACCAGAACTCTATCACTGTGTGTGTGTGTGTGTGTGTGTGTTTGTGTGTGTGTATGTGTGTATGTATGTAAAATGCTTTCCTTGAGAATAATCAAGTTTCTAGGTGAGGTCTGAAATCAGAGGCTCACTGTATTGGCCTGATGAAAGGCATACTTATCATTTATCCTCAGTAATTGTTTTACATGATTAAAGAACCATAATGGGCATAATAAAAAATGCCTTACAGACATGTAAAAATAGCATACGCAGGATCTCCATTACATCCAAGGCTGCACAGATAACCAGAACCCAGTGACATCACTCATTAAGATAATGGGACATGGTCCTAGAACCCCATTATGCCCACAGGACCATATATAAGCAAAGAGCTAGAGCCATGCTCTGCTCTGCACGTCTGGAGAGATGTCGCCTTGATCTGTCCTGGGACTAGAGAGTCTCCCCCAGGATTCTGACCCTCAAACCAGAGACTTCTGTCAGAGGCTAAGAAAGGTCACACAGACAAGAAACCTTGGGGAGATAGGATCAGGAGTGTTATACCCACTACGAGTATATCTACCTTCTTGCTCAAAACAAGAACACTTGACCAGGAATTGAGTCTTGACTGCATAGCTTATCCTCGAGCCTGAGATGAACCAAAAAGTCTCTAGGAGTCAACTTTGTTCTCTGAAGCGGCAGGGCAGGAAGATGGCCACAGGGGACTTGAGCCAAAGTCATCATTGGCGGGAAAGGGGTTCTTCATGACTGCTGCTTGTTATATGGGCTTGTGTTCATAAGAGAAAACTGAGATGACAGAGCAAATAGGTTGTTACCCCACTCTTTCCTCCTTGGCCAAGGAAATCCTTTGTGGCACGTCTTAAAACTCTAGGAAATTGTGTCCTCCATTTTTATACTCTTCACAGCTTAGTAGCTACTGAGATCAAATAGACAGCAATTTGCCTAATGAACACGTTTCTGTCACTTTTCTAAGATTATACAATCAACAAAACCAAGTGCAGTCCCTGATCTACTGTATATGTTGGTATCTTTGGTACAAACACTACCTACACAATTTAAAGATGACGACATGGTATTCTGATACCTGACAGTGACATCTCCATACCTCGTTCCAGGAGCAGGTACAACTGGCAATCKGCCTCAGAACAGAATAGTACAGTGTCAACAAATAATAAGAAGTGACACAATCAAAGTTATTTTGTGTGATCTCTGTTGAAAGTTTACTATACTGAATGTGTATATAATTTAATTTAAAAATAATTGGTTATTGTACCAGCTTACTCAATTCCAAAACAGTTGAAAACAGGTGCTTGTTATGTTGGTAGTGGCCAGTTCTAAAGCACCACTGCTTATTGTGCATCGGAAGAACTTGAAGAGCCTGCTCTCCTAAAGGCTCTTCTGTTGGTCTGATTGATTTTTAGATGTTGCTTTATAGTTTCTCTCTATATTTTTTTTWATCACTTATGCATTGCTGATTTATTTCTAAGAGTTCTGTTCCACCTTTGAAGAGGGAGTAGGCAGGTCTAGGATCATGCTGTGGGGCTTACTGAGTATTCAATACAAATATGTTTAACTACGAAATCCTCTGGAGAGACATGGCATATGCAGATGATAACGGGCTTTGAGAGTCTGGAGCCATGGACTGTTTTCATATGAAAACCCTACAGAGAAGGGGTATTTTCCTGGTGTCAGGACTTGAAAATAAGGAATTACGCTGTCTTGAAATTGTAAAATGTTCATCATTCCAGACAGAGATGAAGCACATGTTTGAGAGTCCCAAAAAGCAACTTTCAAATTTAAAAAAAAAAAAAAA
>BDUI01013384.1:0-13700 GCA_002335545.1 Apodemus speciosus | reverse complement strand
CCCCCCCCCCCTGTAAGGAGGGAATTTGGAACTGGTTTTCTTCTAGGAATAGAGTTAGATCCAGGCTCAGCTTCACAAAGAATCAGTTCCGGTGCTCTGGGCTCTGTGTACCCAGAGCTGCAGCTCTCATTAAAATAAAATAAAAAAAAACAAACAACTGTGCCCTGAGCTAACACAACATCCAACAGTAGAGCCAGTGGAAAGGAAACGCAGGAAGTGCTCTTTGGTGGGAGTAGGGAGGGGGGGAAGGGAGAGGAAGTGACTTCATTCCTGTTGGCTCCATTCCAGACCAGTGGCAGAGGTGCTTGAAGCCCCAAGCAGTTTAAAAAGAAGCGAAGAGCACAGTGTATCTCAAGGCTCTTCAAAGACAAAGACCCAGCAACTTACAAGGGACAGTAAGTAGGTTTGACATAGAGCCCTGAGAACTAAAGCTTTATAATCGTGCATTTTCAAAGACTCAACACGAAGGAATGATGGGCCCATTTAGAAACACCACATTTTCATCTGGGGAGGAAGAAGCCACTCCCCCCCCCCACCACACACACACACACATACACACACACATACACACTCTTAGTGATTGGCCCAGAGTTAAATTTGCCATGGAAATGATGAAGACTACATTCACGAATTTACCTATTTCAAAGTCTTCAGGACTGTGTAAAAATAAAACCTTAAACAAGAAAATGACCTCAAGGATCGAAAAGAAAAACGGATAAGCCGTTTCCCCGGGGAAGAAAGATTACAGCGAAATCATTGTAGTGTATATGGAAATTTCAAAGGGTGGTGAAATGTGTTCTGATGCCCAAAGACAATAACAGGATGCTGACTAAAGCAGCAGGGCTCCTAGCAGCTCACTCACCTCAGGACCTACGGAGCCACTGACGTTACTTTCTTTTCTCTTTCTTCTTCCTCCCTTTGTCCTTCTCTTCTTTTAAAACCTTTCACCCTCTGCCTTCTCCTGTCCTCTGTCTTTCTGTTTGTCTTTTAACTGAGCCTAATATGAAATTCACGGTGAGAAGCTAATGAAGCTGATAAGGAAATCCATCGTATATMATGAAAGACCATACTTCATGTTAACCCCGGGCAGGGGTAATCCACCATCTCCTCTGTTCACTTAATTTTCATTGGATGCCATCGCGATTCTTTGAAGCTAATCCAGAATGAGTATGGGGTGGGGTTGGGGGGAAACACATACGTATAACCAGTACTCTGGGCAAAGGAAAATGTCCCCCAGCTCTGGGGAAGGAATACTTCTGGAATGCAGCCTCAGACGCAGGGGCCCTTCGTCCTGTTTATCAAAGGATCATCCACGGTGGCATTTTGGAGGAAACAATGTCAAAAGAGGAATAGGATCCAAGAGAATTCAAGCACACCTCATATTTTAAAATTCTCCATCAAATGGAGCTCAGTTCTTTGTAATGCACACACAGTCTAAATACGTTGTCCTTGGATGGAGAACACATCAATTATTAAAAGCCACAAGAAGAAACATTCTACTTGATCTTAGCCAAAGGCTAAAAAGCAGTTACCATGATAGTGGGAGGGGAGTTCCCAGGATTCAGAGCAGCACAAAGCCACATTAGAGAACCTGTAGGGGGAATTCGGGCTCCTCTCAGCAGATGGCATTGTATGCTTCCTTTAACCTCAGGATACTGTGTAGCAGAATGCAGACTTTGTGTTGTTTAGCTTCTTAGAAACAGAAWAACTAGTGCCAAGGCCAAGCGCAAGGCCCTTCCCCCTCTGTATATGCCTCAAAATAGTCTTTTATATTATGAACGTTATCTGCAGTACTCATTTTATTTATTTCAATACTATTTTTTAGAGTTTCTTCTCAATTACAGTCAGTCATAGGTTGATCCCAACAAATTATAAAATTAAATGTTCAAATGTAATCAGGAAAAAAAAAATCTGCCTCTGAGTTAAAAGCTTCAGGAAGGAGGAGCCAGGCCTGGACCAAAACTCATACAAGTTGAATACAATCCCTTTCTCTGCCACTTGTTCCTTAGAGGGCCCCAGGCAACCCACTTAAAGCCCAAGACTCCACGCTCATATTCCTTCCCACAAAGCAGGAATGGTCCTATTTGGAGATGGTTTGACTGCKCTGCCGAGGTGCAGTGTAGAACTGATTAGGAAYGGAGAAGGTCACTAGGGCGGAGCGTCCATGGCTGGTGGGTTTTAAGTGYGGGGAGAGTCTACTGGCTACTGGCACTCATACAGATGCTCACTCTTGTCTCGGACACCTTGGGACTGGGTCTACAAGTCGGCCATTGATGAACAGCGCTCCTTGATCTGGAACCAAAACTCAAGCCAAAGCGCTCCTTCCTTCTTTTCAGCTGATSGACTATATTATCTTATGACAGAAAACAGGCTAATGTAAAGGCTTATATATGCTTCCCATGTGGTATGCAGATCAATTGGAGAGCCAGTATTTGAGAAAGTGCCCCAGGAGAAATAAGCTTCACAGCCAAAGTATTTGCACACAGTCGTGTAAACCAGGTATGGGGTGTTGTTTCAAGATACAATGTCTACGTATATAACATCTGTCTCACACAGATTGGTGAGGTCACAGATGATTATGTGAGGGAAGAAAGGATAGAAAAAAAATCCTGCTAAGGTTGACAAAGTATGCACCCTAGGGCGGTGAGCATTGTTCTAATTAACCGACAAGGGAGATTCAGATATACTACTAGAGAAGTCAGGGATCACACTAATAAATGACAGATGTCTCAGTGCTGATTGGGAGGACAGCATGTTTTTGGATATCCTGGGCTGCACACTGTGACCCTGCCTGAAAATCCTAAAACACATTAAAATTAAATCAGTTCATTTATTTCTATTAGTTATAACTCCAGGTATTTGAAACACTGGCCAAAGTGCCCCGTGGCATTATGGGGAAGAGCTGGGAAGAGGGAAGGGATAAGTGGGTGTTGGGKGTCGGTGACCAATTGCAGCAGGGAGCTAATATAATAAAAATAAATCATATACATATATAAAATGTCATAATTATATATAATTAGTATTCACYAGTAAAGCCAAAGCCACGTGTCTGTACGCAGTACACAGGTGCCTCTCTGCATCATGAGGAAATAGCGCWGAGTGAAGTAAGAGAGTAGGATCCGTATTAGGGGACATGCGCTACTAACAGATAACCAACGTGTGTGACATCCGTAAGTGCAGGATGAGAATGGCAGATGATAAGAGGGACAGGAGCTGACCGAGCTCGGGAAGGAGTTCGGATATATTCTACCGTAAAATACGGTGTCACCAGGGGGTTTCTACTGGAGGCATCCCATCCAGATACTTGTAGGTCGATGTTTGGCAACATGTTAAATGATCGGACAAGGGTGACATTGCTGAAGGGTGACTAACATGCAGTGATGTGGCTCTGGCTGAGGTTAGTGGAGCTGGGGGAATGAGCGCACTGATTGGCTGAAGGAGCTGGGGGAGCGAGTGCACTGATTGGCTGAGCTTGGGCCTAGAATGGGAGCAGGTGGCTTTCTTTATTCAAGCTCCCACGAAGGGAAGGGAGAGTAGCAATCACATTTACAGAGCTGTGGAAGATAGGAGGCTGCTTGTTTTCCAGGAAAGAGTGGCGCTGGCAGTGAGCTGCAGACGGGACGAGAAACGAGCTGTTCACTAGGTGACTGTGGGATGAAGTCTCTGAGGACAGATTCAGGGGAATTCCGAGGCTTGCTGGCCCACCCTGCARATAGAGACAGTTCTATGGAAGTGATGGACTCAGAGACGGGGTGGTTTAGGAACCATTGCTTGAGTCCTGAACTCAGCATTGGATATTGGAAACTTTTGTCAGAGTAAATGATAAGATAATGCCTTGGCGCAGGATGCTTTTCCTTTGTCAGAAACTTCAAATGGCGGCCAAACCTCCAAATGAACACAACTTGCCTTTATGATTTGTTTGTGCTGGCTTGATAATAATGTTCAGGTTATAAAAATCTTCCTGTGAATCAGAAATCAACCGGAGACTCATATTCATTATAGCCAGGTGTTGGAGTTATTGGGGAAAAGCTTAAGGCTCCATGCCTTCGCTCTCACGAGGAGTTACAAATGTCTAACAGAAAGAACCCAAATATGTTCTCAATCACATTGACTTAGTCAGCAACCAGCCCAGCTGAGCCGGGACATCTGGCCTGTTAAGGAGTGAAGATTCATGCAAGATGGCTCATTATCTCAAAGAAGGAATGGTCTTTGAAAACTGCATTTCAAATACCTTTCACAGCCCAGGAAAGTTCTAGTCCCACAATTAATTACAGGATCTGTTCATTTTGCTTTAACAAATGGAGGATCTATGTCTTCTGATTAACATCAATCTACTTAACAAGTATCATAAAAAGGATATTTCAAAACAAGACCCCTTTCCTTTTCTTAAGGGGTCAGAGACTGAGCAGTGGTGACAGAGAACAATCAAAAATGTAAAATGTTACTTTGTAGGTACGGCAGTAATTGGATTTAATCTCTATTTTAGGGGTTCCTATGAGTCTGAGTTTCAGAACATGAACAACTCTGTACTGTGCAGGTGGCTGTGGGTCTTAGGGTGGCTGCCAGTGTGGGACATAGTGCTTCCAGACACACATGTCTACAAATATACAGAGAGGGACACAGATACACAGACACACACAGAGGTACACACATTTGTGTGTGATTATGAGAGAGACAAAGTGTGGAAAGTATGTGCATATGTGTGTGTGTATACAAACATATAGGTACACACATGCATGCACATACAGTCACACAAGTACACACGTACACAAGTACACACACATGCACACAAACACATTTGTACACTCACACGCACATGAACGCACACTGTTATCGTCTTTGTTTTCAGAATGGTTCTTTTGTTGTTCCTGGAAGAACAATCCTAGGAAGAGGGCAAATAACTGTAGGCAGAAAATACATGTAGACGCACTTCTTCCAGACATTCCTTACTGAGAGACAAAAGTACAACCTTGTCACTCAGACACCATCTGTTATCCCAGACAAGTAAAAGTTCGAAGCTCCCCCTGCTTCCTGAAAGCAGTGGGAAGCTGCCTCCCTGCCCCCTCCCCCCTGCTCCCCCACCTGGGCACCTTACCCCATCCAGCCCCCTCCTTCACCCTGCTTCTTTCTCCCCATTCCTAACCCTGTTCCCCTTCTCCCTACTCCTTACCTCCTGCCTGCCTTACCCTCTTGCCCACCTCCCTCCCTGGCCCCCTGCTCCCTCTCCCCTTCCTACCCAATCTCTGCCTCCTGCCCCACCCCCACCTCCTCACCTCCAGACCTCCCTGTCTTACCCCTGCTCACACAGCCTGGTTTCTGTTCTCCCCTCAGGGCTCATGCCCCACTGACCTACAAATGTCCATCACGATTACATTATTGTTTTCTACTGTCTGCACTGTTCACCACTCTTCTTGCCCTTTCCTATTATTTTATTTTATTTTATTTTATTTTATTTTATTTTATTTTATTTTATTTTTGTCCTTCAAAGCAGCATGCTTTCTTGGGAAATCTTCAAGTAAAACATAGTTAAAGCAAGGAGTTCTTAAGGCATTTGAGACAGATTGTGAGGCAAAGGCAGAGATTCTTGGGGCTTTCAGCCTAGCTAGCTGAATTGATGAAAGAGCTCCTGCCTCCAAAAAAAAAGGGGGTGGGTAGGAGGAGGTGGAAAAGGAAGCTATGATCCTCTGCCCTCCCCACACACCACATACTCACAAGTGAGCACACATACACTCATCCACACACATGTGCACACAAAACAGTGCATTGATAATTAATCGTGCTAAAACTGTGTTCAAGATATCATTAATTTTTATTATTTCCTCTTTCTTCTCGTGACATTGGAGGTTGTACGCATTAGCCAAGGACTTTACCACGGGACTACAGCCCAAACCGTGATGCCATTTTAAACCTTTCATGTAACGAATGCTCTCAGTGGAAAACCCCAAGGATGACGTAAAACACTCAACAACTAGACCGGAAGGAACACGGATTCTTACAGTCTAGACGGAGTGCGTAAGGACTACCAGGGGACCACACGCAGGCACAAAGCTGGTCCAATCCCCTGGGACTCCCTGGGACGCCCTAGTAGGCTTTTGTAGTCGTAAAACACGGTTCCCTCCAGGTACCGCCAGGATCCCCATCTTAGGGGCATGTGCCAATGAATTTACAGACACTGGTGAAGCATCTCCAGCCGTCTCAAGCCGTTCCGAGGCCACACAGCTGTCTGTCTCTCTGGATGCCTGAGACCCTTGAGTCTCCATCCATGAGAAAGATGGAGAAAGTCGGGCTTGTCTTTGTGGGTATAGAACAAAGAGACAGCGCAAAGATCTAGGGGAGGGCAGGATACCGAGTGTGCGCTTCCACTGGGGTCCCACAGACTGGTCCCTCTCAGAGAAGGCCAGGGTAGACATTTATAATGTAGCGAATATGTGGCAAGACAACCCCGTCTCTCTGCGAAGCTTTTGGGCTTACTCGAGTGAGGGACTCTGCTAAGCGTATGTCACCAATTCTACTGAAGTAGAATTCCTTTTATTTAGGTTGTCTCGGTGCAGAAGCCTGTTGGTTCAGCTCACCACTGTGCAGAAGGGAGACTTCCACCAGCCTGCTGTCAGAATGGTCGGAATCTGGCACCAGCTTTGCCTCAATTCACTGCTGCGGCTGAGAGGCCGGTGTGAGCGACTGTGTGAGTCACTCCAAACTACACGGAGACTCTAACTTACATTGTAGCTCTGTTTGTTTGGGGGAGAGGGTATTTAAAAAGGCAATCCAGTTAAAATAAGATAATAGCACAAGCTATTCAGTATGGAAGGTATTACGATTAAAGGGGGAATTAGAAGCTGAAGTGTCACATAGGCCTTGATGCTTGCCTGGAAAGTCTGCTATCTCGGAAGAAGGAGACTTGTCCCTCCTGCCCTTAGGTGATCAGCCGGAGAAGAACCTGACTTGGAACTATAGAGACTCTGCTACTGTGCTCCAAACCCCAATGTTTGCAATGCTATACTAACACAGATCTAGGAGGCATATCATACATTTGGTGAACAGAATTTTAGTCAAAGACCATCTGGGAGGTCTCCAGTTTCTTGGGAGGTATGTCTAGATTACAGGATTCATCGAACATCCTGACTTTGAAAAAAATAAATCCATTACAAATATCGCCAGTGGTGCAAAAGCCCATAAAAATTCAATTATACAAATTTACAGTCCAGAGAAGGGAGAAAAAAAAATCAAATTACCATTTATGGAAATGTAAGCAGAGCTTATGACTGGGAAAATAAACAGGGATCTACTAATTGTATAATCTAGCATTAAGAAGCAGACTTGAGAATGAGGCCGTGCGGACTTGAGTCTTGGCTCTGCTATTTGTGAGGGATCTGACCTTCAGCATGTCACTGCTGTGTACTGATCCCCAGTCCCTTACAACAGGACTGCCGTGGGTAGAGAGATACACTGAGCTGACAGGCTAAAGCTTACCATTGAGATGTCACCTCTGGGCAGACAATAGATCCAACTTAAAAATGAACAAAATTTAAAGGCAAGCATTCAAAAAAAAGTGTGGGGTCATTTCTTTATTCCTTTTACACGATACATTTTGTTTGTGTAATTTTCTCTTTCTCTCTCTCACTGTGGGGCCTTTCAGTGTATTGAAGGCAGCAGAGTGTCAGATGTAAACATCAAACTTAATCATACATGTGAGCTACCTTGTTATGGCCTGCTTAGGACCACTTCGCCCCAGCATCAGATCACATGTGCGTACATTTAGCTGCACCCTCTTGGCTTCGATTGCTCAGCACTGGTTTCCAGGATAAGGATGCCACTTCCTGGTCACACGTTACCTGAGCTGTGGTGTGGAATACTGGAGGTGAGGCTCAGGGCTTAGAGGATGCAAAGGAAATGGTGTCTGATAAGATCAGCTGAGCTGGAAGCTTCTGGAGAGTCACAGCACTCTGTGAGCGGGAAGTGGGAGATCCCACGGATTGTGAGAAATCGGTACGGATAATGGGTCAATAGAGACCCATTATAAGGTAACTTAGCTGCAACCATGATGGGGGCATGCTGTAAGAGAGAAGGGCAGCCGAGGAGCTGAATGGGCTGGCTCTGCACACTGAACAACTCTACGACCAGTTACAGAGCAGGCCTTTAACAAACAAATAAATGTCCCTGGGGTTGCTTCTCGTTTTACTGAAATCACTCACCCACCCGTGAGCAAAACATTAGAGAGCCTCCCTGCGGGCCCTTTAGCAATAGGAATTGTATCTGTGAATAGCTGAGGATCCCTTCTTGACTTTAGAGCCCATAGGTCTGAGGAAGCAACCAGAGTCGTTTGGAGACAAGACTGCTCACACTGGAAGCTTAGCAGGTGAGAAAACAGAAAACAGAATTCCAGCTCTCACGAGGACATGGCTGTGCTGGGCCAGCCTCTAGACCCAAGAGAAAAGTTCATGCAGGCTACTTAGACCACACAGCCTGTGGTGTTCTCGTCTGCCAGCCGAGCTAACTAGCATTTTTCATGTAATAGATTCTCAAGTCGGTGCATACTCCTCCTTCACAGGCGTTATTAGAGCCCAGAACGATACACAGACACAAGCCTTCTCATGACCCCTGATAAACGGACCAGTGAATGCATTCCTCTTTATAATTAGATGGTCAATTATTATTTGTTAAGTAATGAGTGGATGTTAACACTGTTTGCAAGGAATTTCCTGATGAGATGTGAGCCAAGTGGTGAAATTCAATTTGGCCAGACTTAATTCTCTGCAAGAGAAGCAGGGCACCCATATTCCAAAGTGTTTTCTCGGAAGGCCCAGACACTGTTTAAAAAACACCGAGGAGGTGGTTGTTGTTGTTGTTGTTGTTGTTGTTGTTGTTGTTGTTGTTTTGGTGGTAGTAGTGGTTTGGTTTGCTTTTTTGAGTATCTGTGTAGTTTTGGAAGCCAAAAGATGACTGGAGCAGAAACATGGTGAGAGATGCTAAAGCCATGAAGTGCGAAGGAGTTGGAGAGATTATAAGAATTCTGGGGTGGGGTGGGGGGGAAGTCAAGCAACTCTCTGTAGAAATGGATGCTCGGCTGCTTTTAAAGAGCATGGGTGTTTAAATAGCTTTCCATTGCGCAACGCTTGTGAATATAAAGAGTTTGCCTTTCCTCGGACCATCAAAAAACCTGATAATGCATAACCGCCGCGTCCAGTGCAAACAAGATTTTGTGGGGGAGGAGGCGAGAAGGGAGCCGGCTGGTGGCTGGGAGACTTGAGTGAGGGCACTGAATCCACCATGGGATTCTCTGGTGTGGAAAAGACAGATCCAGACAGTGACCCTTCAACAAGCAAAGCTGAACTAATCTTGCTTAAACCAACCGGAGTCTCTGGGTGGTCAGGAGGCAGCTGTGGCTCAGGGAGGGGTGGGGTGGGGCAGGGGGCGGGGTAGGGTGGGGCGCRGAGGATCTGGGGGGGGGGTCTCAATAGCTGTGGAGTTACCATGTGGCTTCTTCTCACAGTGAGTATAATGGGGCTCTTCGCCAACTGTTAATAGATGCCAGGAAATAAATTTCCATAGCCCACAAACAATAAAAACCTCAACGAAGTTTAAATGTGGTAGCAGAGAGCTTCCTGTTGTTGCTCAGGGCCCAAACGGTCACATTTACCCTCAAGTAAGTCCATCTCCCCTGCTGCCCTCCTCCTGAGGCGGCTAAATGGGTCAGCAGGTAGCGCTGGACTGTGTTCCTATCTGGGAGACTTATCAATTGCAGAGTTACTGGAAATGATTTTATTGGAGTCCGTATGTAAATACTTATGCTCAGTCACAAGTGAACTTCAAGGAAGTATGGACAGATGATAAAACTGAACAAGAAGAATTCTCAGAATGTGTCAAAGGATTTGCTCTACTTCAGGGTAAGATCGAAAAGGGCATCTATCTCACTTTTTTTTTTTTTTTTTTAAATTGGGTGTGTGAAGTATAAGAACCTGAAATGCAGGTTTCATTATTAAAGTTAGTTAAGGAAATTGGTGGCTTCGGGAGACTCAACAGTGGAAAGGGAAAATGAAGAGGAAATAATTATAGGTGACGTTAATTGGGTGACTCATGACAAATAGAGAGAGCCCTTGGAACACAGAGCGCAAACAGCCTGTGTGGGTTAACTGTCGCTCACTGGTTTTGGTTTCGCTAGAAAAAAAAAATCACAAGGCTTCAGCACAAAAGAGAAAAGACTTTTTTTTTTTTTTTTTTTGATTGTCCAGAGAGACCACACATGTATTTGGCAACGTGGCATCAATGCCCGGCAACTCGAGCTACTGCGCTGAATGGTTTGGATTGCAGAGCAAGGGGGAATTCTGGGAGTTACTTGTGGTGACAGCAAACTCGAAAGCTCATTGTCCCTGTTCTTCGCCTGACATATTATCCTTGTACTATATCTTTTTGACCTCAACCCTCTTCAGAGAGTCATCACTTAAAGGTACAGTAGAGAAAAATGAATTTGTTCACTACATAGTATCAGAAAGCGAGGTCTAGGAAGAGGAAGAAAAATTAAGTATTCAGCATGGAAAAAAAGACTCTCGAACCACATGGAGTCCTTACTCTTTGCCTCACCCATTTGAAGAAAAGGGCACCAGGAACAAAATGTTTCCAGTTAGACTCAAAGCTCCCTGACTGGAGCAGATGTGACAATACTGACTAAAGACTACCATCTAGTGGCCAATTAGGAGAACTACATGATTCAGCAATGGAGGCCTAGAATTCATGAAAACCTGCATTAGTTTCCCACTTTGTATCAAGGGAAACAATCAGAGATACCTAAATATGTGGTAAGTATTTTTTTTATTATAAGCTAGTCAAAAGCCCATACCAGGTCACAAGACAGTGCAGATTCAGGCTGTGATGGTTTGTATATGATTAGCCCAGGAAATGACCCTATTAGGAGGTGTAGCCTTGTTGGAGTAGGTGTGTCACTGTGAGTGTGGGCTTAAGACCCTCACCCTAGATGTCTGGAAGTCAGTCTTCCACTAGCAGCCTTCAGATGAAGATGTAGAACTCTCAGCAACTCCTGCACCATATCTGCCTGGATGCTGCCATGTTTCTGCCTTGATGACAATGGACTGAACCTCTGAGCCTGTAAGCCAGCCCCAATTAAATGTTGTCTTTTATAAAATTGCATTGGTCATGGTATCTGTTCACAGCAGTAAAACCCTAACTAACACACAGGCATTTTCTTCTTCAATCTTCTTATAACACCAGCATAGGATGTACTTGCAATACGATATTGATGCAATGTAAAACACCCTTTATGGAAAGGACAAAAATACAACAAATGAGTTTTATTTTCATATATGTATTCAGTGATATAAATGGAGAGTAATGGCCTTCTCCATTTGGTTGTTAACGATTCATTCACAGACTGCCAGAAGAGCCTGACTCACAGCCCCACAGGCTGAGTGGCTCCTTGGTTTTTATAAATTCTGCCTGTTTGAGCTTCAACTATTAACTTAAGCCTAAAGTTAATACTTTTAGGCTCTCCACCTCTCTGCATTACCAGAGACAGCTGTTTCTTCTCCTGACATGCCAACCTTACCCACGAGACAGGACGGTGAAGGTCACAGGGTGCTGTCAACTCTGGAAAAGCAGATATTGCTGCCATCAGCGACCCCTTCATGGACCTCAGCTAATCATCTTCATGATTCTACCCAAAGCAAGTTCTATGACACAGTTAAAGCTGGGAACAGACAACTTCCATCCAGGGAGACCATCTCGATCTGGCAAGGAGCTCCTGACAACACCAAATGGGGGGAAGCCGGGGCTGAACAGGTTGTGGGGTCTGCCAGTGTCCTGACTGCGGTGGAGAAGATCAGAGCCCACTTGACAGGTAGAGCCAAAGGGGTCATCATCTCTGCCCCTTCTGCTGATGCCCCCATGTTTATAATGGACCTGTAGCCTGCGAAGTATTAGAACTCATTCGGGATTGGGAGCAATTCCTCTTTTTGATTTTTTTTTCACTGAAACTTTTTTGTATTAGATATTTTCTTTATTTAAATATTAAATGTTATCCCCTTTCCTCATTTCCCCTCCAACCCCCCTCTCTTCTCCCCCTCCGCCTGATCACTAACCCACCCACTCCCCCTTCCCTGACCTGGCATTCCCCTACACTGGGGCATTGAGCCTTCACAGGACCAAGGGCCTCTCCTCTCATCGATGTCCCACCAGACCATCCTCTGCTACACATAGCAATTCCTCTTGACCTACCCACTGAACACCCCCACCCCACCTGCCAAGGTCACCTGTAGCAACTTTGGCATCCCGGAGGGACTTATGACCACTGTCCATACTGTCTCATTGCCACCCCTAAGAACCATGGGTGGCCCTTTAGGGAGACTGTGGCAAGAGATTTGTGGGGCCACAGAGAACACCATTCCTACGTCTACTAGTAGGAGTGGATGCGGGCAAGGGCGTGACACATCTGAAAGAAAGGCTCATTGGCGCGGCCTTCCACAGTCCCTACCTTCCCACCCACAGGGTGTCCTTCTTGGACCTGATTGGCCGACTGGAGAGCACTGCCAAGGTGGATGTTAACATGAAGGTGGGGAAGCTGTCATTGGGCGGACCTCTAAAAGACACCCTGGGCTATTTTGAAGACCTGGTTTTCTTCTGTGATTGACAATGGTACTCACTCTCCCACCACTGATGCCAGGGCTGGCATCGCACTCAATGGCTACCTTGTCTAGCTTATTTCCTAGAATGACAGTGACTTCCAGGACCAGCAGTAACACAGAAGGGCTACCTTTCAAGGAGGAAGAAATCCTGGACCATGAACACCAGCCAGAAGAGGAAGAGAAAGGCCATTGGTGACTGGGGAGTCTCCACCAAAACTCAGTTCAGACTCTCAGAGTGGGGTGGGTGTGGGGGGTGGCTTCAGGAGCCCTACTCTCTCAAATACCACCAATAAAATTTACTGCACCCAGCCCCCAGTCACTTTTAAATGCCTGTGAGTTGCTGCTTCTCTGGTCTCACTAGGTTAAAGATAACATAAATGTGTATGTGATACTTCAAAAATACTCAGAAACAACACATGTCTTAGCCCATCTTAGTCATGARGGGGCTGGAAACAACATCTGACAGTGCTTTATCACTATGTTTATATTTTAAGCAGGTCTTTTATTTTAAAATATCTCATGAAACAAGCTTGCTAGCTGTTGGTGAAGTGATAATCTGAATTCTGACTGTTTTGTGTGTTTGTTGGCGTAGCAGAGGCGCCAACCCTTTGTTCAGATCTGTATGTTGGATCAACCACTGAACTCTGAACGGCCTGACTGTAACCTCATGCTGAAGTCTGTCACTCTGAAGAGCCTGTCATACTGGTAACAGTCACAATTCATGCAAAGTATTCCTTGCTTTGTCACTCTGAGATGCAGCACAGGAAATAAGGGGACTGGGCCTGCCAACACCACCCTTATTTGAGAGAGAACTATTTCCTAACTATGGTATAAGGACTTGTATCATATCATAGGTACAAAGTACTTTATGGGTAAGGTAGAAATTAATTCTTTTTATTTTATTTTTTTWAAAAAAATATCACTTGTGTTAGAAGGGCCAGTTTCTAATGTATTCTGTAAGCTATTTTCATGGAGTCTCCCATGATAGAAATCAATTTGTATCCTTTTTCAAGCCAGTTGAGTAGTGGGTATATATTCATTTCTTTCAGCTTTGGATGGCATTGTTAT
>BDUI01013382.1:13286-24213 GCA_002335545.1 Apodemus speciosus | reverse complement strand
GACAGAGGGCTAATATCCAATATATACAAAGAACTCAAGAAGTTAAATCCCAGAGAACCAAATAACTCTATTAAAAATGGGGTACAGAGCTAAATCAAGAATTTTCACCTGAAGCAATTCAKATGGCTGAGATACACCTTAAGAAATGCTCAACATCTTAGCCATTCTAACCAGTGTGAGGTGAAATCTCAGTGTTGTTTTGATTTGCATTTCTCTAATGACTAATGATGTTGAACATTTTTTTTAAGGTGCTTTCCTGTCTGACACCAGTCAGGATGGCTAAGGTTAAAAGCTCAGGAGACAGCAGATGTTGGCAAGGATGTGGAGAAAGATGGACATTCTTCCACTGCTGGTGGGATTGCAGGATGGTACAACCACTCTGGGAATCAGTCTGGCCATTCCTCAGAAAATTGGGCATGACACTTCCAGAGGACCCTGTCATACCTCTCCTGGGCATATACCCAGAGGATTCCCCTGCAGGCAACAAGGACACATGCTCCACTATGTTCATAGCAGCCTTGTTTATAATAGCCAGACACTGGAAAGAACCTTGATGTCCATCAATGGAGGAATGGATACAGAAAATATAGTATATTTATACAATTGAATACTACTCAGCAATTAAAAACAATGAATTCATGAAATTTTTGGCAAATGTTTGTAACTGGAAAATATCCTAAGTAAGCTAACCCAATCACAAAAGAATACACATGAAATGCAATCACTGATAAGTGGATATTAATGAGCCCAGAAGCTCTGAATACTCAAGACACAATTAGCAAATCATATGATTCCCAAGAAGAAGGGTTGAAAGGGCCCTGGTCCTGAAAAGACTTGATCCAGTATTGTAGGGGTGTACTGGAACAGAGAAATGGGAGGGGTGATTGGGGAATGGGTGGAGGCAAGAGGACTTATGGGAAACATGGTGAGGGGGGAACTGGGAGAGTAGAAAGCATTTGGAACATAAACAAAGAATATAGAAACAAAACAAAACAAAACAAAACCCAAAAAACAACAACCAAAAAAAAAAAAAAAAGGTAATTCTGACCAGCTAGTAAAATACAGGAATATTGGTGGTGGTAGAAGGGGATTAATGATTCTGGTGGCCTGTATGTTACTAGAAACAATCAAGTTCAACCTTTTGACATTGTGAAAGAACATTGTCATTTATGTAGTTCTTACACAGCTTGCAACCAATTTTTCGAAATTTACAAAAAAAAATTATATAACAGAAATATATTATTTCCTATTTCAGAATGTCACAGGATGTATTTTTGGTCATACTCAACTCTAACTCCTCCTTTTAATTCCAAATGTCAATCCCCACCATTCCTCCTCTCAAATAACTTTGGGTAGTTTCCAATTTGTGTTATCTATATATTTCTGGGTTTGGAAACATCAACTGGAGCATACACTTTAAGACAATTGACTCTTCCCCAGCTGTGGATCTGGTAAATTGTAATAATGAGCTGGAATATATACATATGGATAGAGTTGTGGCACAAATCTTATGGAGGTAGCCAACTTCCCTCTAATTGAATTTATGATCAACTCAATGGGAAGAAACACATGCCTACTCCTTGTAATCCCATAAAGAAACTGGTTGGTATGTGCATAGATCTTAGAGGTGAGCCCTGTACTCTTGTTTTGCTATATAGACATCATACAAAGCTGATTTCTAGATTAATATATCTCTAATATAGATAGTGCAGTCTATTCCTTATTAGTCTTGATCACTCCAGACCTTACACTATTTAAAGAAGGCCTATGATTTTGTATTTGGCCACAGCCATAGTTATTATTGACCACATGTAGTTAATGGACTTTGGAATTTGGACTGGCAGAACAATGCTTAGTATGTATCCCACACCTAATTACTGGTGGCCTTAATGGTTACTAAGTCTTTACAAAGAAGACACTTTTTTCCCAACCCCTTTCCACTTAAATTAGCCCCAAAATCTGCAAAAGTTTTTGTTGTTAGCTTGTGTCCTCAGTACTGAGACCGTCTTTTCACTGGTTAGCTTCCCTTTGCAACTAACATTAAAAACATTTTCAAAATTGAACTTGAGCCATATAGCAGATAAAAGATGTCTAGGTATAATGACATAATGAATTAAACATTTAAGGTTCTATACTAAAAAACCTGTCAACATACCATTATCTTGATAGTGATTCCCACAGACTGCTGAATAATTAGTTCTCATGCATAAGACTTGACAGAACACAGCAACCAACAATAAAAAGCAGTAGCTACAGAACTGCTAGTGCTTTGTTAACATTTTTACAACTGTCATGTGGAGATGGTACTTTTGGAAACCTGTTTTCCATATTATAATTGGAACCAGTCTTTAATACCCTAGTAGCATACCTGTGATGGTCTGAATGAAAATGGCTCACAGAGGTTCATATGTTTGAGTATTTGGCAACTAGTTCATGGAACTACATAGGAAGCATTAGGAGGCATGGCAGTTTTGGAAAAGGTATATCACTAAAGTTTAATTTTGGGATTTCAAAAATCCCTGTGTGTCAGTTAGTGTTTTCTAACTATCTGTCTATCTATATGTCTGTATTGAGAGGACTGATACAGGCTGATTCCATGATGGACTTCAAACTGTCAGGAGAGGACACTATGCCTAAGTTTCTGTCGGCCAGAACTAGGCAAATCCAGCCAAGTCAGTTACTGGAAAAACTTATGGCCTTGAGCAGAACATCAGAAACTCTCCTGCCCTCTGTAGCTGCCCTACCACCTGGCCTGAGGCAAGAGGAGATTCAGCAACAGCTTTCAAGCTTCTCCAGAAACAGTTTACAGACTCCCACCATCCCCAACCACCAGCAATGGCTCTGTAATGTCCATAGATATAGAGGTTCTGTAATGTCCATAGATATAGAGCCAATTAAGAATGAGGTCACATACTACATCCTGGAATTCCCCTAATGTGCTTTAAATTTCTCCTGAAAGCTCATGTGGGTGTCTCCTTTTTCGTAAATGGTAGAACCCAGTATTCTGGACTACTGAAGTATCACATGCTCATGAATCTTTAAAATCTCCATTCTCTCTCTCTCTCTCTCTCTCTCTCTCTCTCTCTCTCTCTCTCTCNTCTCTCTCTCTCTCTCTCTCTCTCTCTCTCTCTCTCTCTCTCTCTCTCTCTCTCTCTCTCTCTCTCTTCCTTATGCTTGCAGTTCAGATGTATACTTACTTATACCATGCTTGACTGCCGGCTGCCATGTTCCTTATGATGATGTTCAAGAACTCATTTTCTGAAACTATAAACATATCCCCAATAAAGTGCTTCTTTATTGAAAGTTATCTTAGTAATCCCAGCACTGAGGCCAGAGGTGAATAAAGGTAGATCCTTTGGACTTGCTAGACAGCTACTCTTATCTACATTGTAAGTGCAAATTTCAGGACAATGAGAAACTCTATGAATTAGAATTTTGGTTTTTGAAACAGTGGACCATGCCAGGAAACCTGGTAAATTTGAAATGGGTTTGAAGGCCCAGAACTCAAAAAGGRCAGTTGGTGCTTCTGAGCAGGCCCCTGTCATGTGACCACAACACTGCACAGAGAAGGTTATAACCATCTGTTATATAGGGGTGGCACCACAAATCCCCTCCATATGCAGATAAGGCATCCCTAACAGTTCAGTCCAAAGCAATAGGAAACATTTGCTTTACAGACCCAGACTCACCCAAAAATGTACAGATGATGCTACCCAGAAGGAATAAAGGTGTGTCAGAATTACTATTTTGCCTGAGAATGTCAGTCATATAAGATCTATAACACATTCTAGGGAAGACAACACTCTCCTGAAGCTTTTGCTACAGAAAACTTGACTGCATCCTTCTAGCTAGCAGAGTACCTGGACAGTGAGGAACCCTATGCCTCAAATTTTTAAGTGAATAATACCTAAATGATGGCTTCCCAAATTGTCCCTTGTCTTCTACATTCACGCACACATATGTATATTAAAATTCTTACACCCTTGTGTACCTACACACATGGGAAGATACACAAGTACACACACACACACAAATACACCCCTACACTCACATACATACATAGAAAAACATATACACACTGTCTTACACACACACACACACACACACACACACACAGAAACACTTACTCATATACATATGCACACATAAAGACATACACTTACAGACCCACTCAGATGAACATACATGCACACATGTGCGTGCACACACACAGATAGATATAAGTATAGATATATACAGACATATGCTCAGATACACATATACACACACAGACACANGGACTGGGAACCACATACTTCACAATTCTAGGCCTGGGAACCTCAGAAATCACAATCCTAGGCAGGAGAACCAAGGACATCACAATCCCAGGCCTGGGAACCTCAGACAACACAATCCCAGTCATGGGAACCACAGACATCACAATTCTAAGCAAGGGAACCATGRACATCACAATCCTCAGATATCGTAATCCCAGGCTTGGGAACCTCAGTCATCACAATCCCAATGCCCGGGAACCACAGACATCACAATCCCTATCTTTGGAACCTCAGATATCACAATACMAGGCCTGTGAAAATGGGCAACACAATGTAAGGCCTGGGAAACTCAGATATCACAATCCCARGCATGGGAACCTCGGACATCACAATCCCTATCCGGAGAACCTCAGGTATCACAATCCCAGGCCTAGGAACCACACATATCACATTTCTAGGCCTGGGAATCTCAGATATCACAATCCCAGGCCTGGGAACATTAGACATCATAATTAATCCCAGTCCTGGGAACCACGGACATCACAATCCCAGGCCTGGAAACCACAGACATCACATTCCTAGGCCTAGGAACATTAGACATCAAAATTCCCAGGCCTGGGAACCTGAGAAATCATAATCACAGGCCTGGGAACCGCAGACATCATAATCTCAAGACTGGAAACCTCGGACATCACAATCCCAGGCCTGGGAACCTCGGACATCACAATCCCAGGCCTGGGAACCCTAGACATCACAATACCCAGCCTAGCAACCTCAGCTCTAACAATCCCAGACCTGGGAACTACAGATATCACAATCCTAGACCTGGGAACCTCAGTCATCACAATCCCTGTCCTAGGAACAACAGACATCACACTACTAGGCCTGGTAACCTCGGACGTGACAATCCCAGGCCTGGCAACCTTGAACATTACAATCCCAGAGCTGGAAACCACAGACATCACAATCCCAGGTCTGGGAACCACAGAAATCATAATCCTAGGCCTGGGAACCTYGGACATCACAATCCCAGGCCTGGGAACCCTAGACATCACAATCCTAGGCCTGGGAAACTCAGACATCACAATCCCAGGCCTCGAAACCACAGACCTCAAAATCACAAGCCTGGGAGCCACAAATATCACAATTCYAAGTCTGGGAATCACAGACATCACTATCTCAGGCCAGGGAACCTGAGACATCACAATCCCAGTCCTTGGAACCATGGACATCAAAATCCCAGGCCTGKGAACCACGGACATCATATTCCTAGGCCTAGGAACCTCAGACATCAAAATCCCAGGCCTGGCAACCCAAGACATCACAATTCCAGTCCTTGGAACCATGGACATCACAATCCCAGTCCTGGGAACCTCGGACATCACAATCTCAGGCCTGGGAAACAGACATCAAAATCCCTATCCTTGGAACCTCAGATATCACAATACAAGGCCTGAGAACCACAGGCATCACAATGCCAGACCTGGGAAACTCAGACATCACAATCCCAGSCCTGTGAACCTGGGACATACCAATCCTAGGTCTGGGAGCAATAGACATCACAATCCCAGGCCTGCATAACATAGACATCACAATCTCAGGGTTGGGAACCACAGACATCATAATCCCAAGCCTGGRAACCTCAAACATCACAATTCCAGGCCTGGGAACCTCAGACATCACAATCCCAATCCTGGGAACCTGAGATATCACAATTCCAGGCCTGGGAACTTTGGACATCACAACNACACACACACACACACACACACACAGAAACACTTACTCATATACATATGCACACATAAAGACATACACTTACAGACCCACTCAGATGAACATACATGCACACATGTGCGTGCACACACACAGATAGATATAAGTATAGATATATACAGACATATGCTCAGATACACATATACACACACAGACACATACACACACACACACACACACACACACACACACACACTCATACCCACAACTAAATACTTTATATATAAATGGAGTTACTGCCATCAGACATTTTTTTAATAATTCAGAAAACTCTAATCCACAAACCCACATTAGCTACTTCACCAATTCTTCAGTACTTTATCTCATATTGCTTTGTATGGAAGAAGTGGTTCCTGAGACCTCACCAAGCATTCTCAGCACTTAGGATGGTGACCACTGGAGTCATCCTGGCAAGTAGCCTTCCTTTATCTTCCACCAGACCTTTGCTTGCTCAGATGTGAATGCTACCTTCTTAGCATAATATGTGTGATTCTGTGAAACTGAATGTCTTAATTAAATGCTAATACCTATGATCCATCCTGCTAAAGTCAGGATGCATTTCAGCAGAATAATATCTCAAACATTCAAATAATATTAAGATAAAGAAAGCTAACAACAGATTGGGGGGTAACATTAAGGCCAACAACAGTAAGAAACCACTTTGTACCTTAGCCTGAAGCTAACCTAGACCTCCAACAAGGTAATAGGCCTCATCTCAACAAAAATTCTATCTTCTGAAATGGAGCTTAGGTCAGGTGACTACTGGAGAAAAATATACCTACTTCCTTCAAAGTTCAGTAGAAGAATAAACAGCATTCCCCTTTATCTTATTACTTCAGAATTTATGTAAAAGGGAAGCCCGCCAAGATAACTTGAGAGAGATAGTCTTTGGGGACAAAAACCAATGAGAAAGAGGAAACACAGCCATGCATTAACTCCTTTTCCAGCCAAGATCTGTCCCCTTGAGAAGTCTGCTCTACTATTTCTAAGAACTGGGTTCATACAAGGTCACTGCAGGTACTATATATTTCTTGTTTGTAGCAATTTGCATAATTTTTGTTTTGGTAACAATATCCTAAAATCCATTTAGAGAATCATTGTACCCCTATTCTTATTCTAAAATATGAGAGACTAGTTTAAGCTGTCCCAGAAGCATATGTTAACTATATTTAATGTAGGAAAATCACATATGCTCAAATCCCATGTATTTTAGTGGAGCCAAATCCAGGAAAGATAACAGTTGTCAAAAGAAATTCTAGCTAGCTTTGGACATCATTCCCCAAGAGTAATGTCATCCACAGTTTCTTTGCTATATCTCTAACACGATCATCCCTATGTTTTACAGAATATTATGCATCCATTTGATTATGGCTTTGAATATGTTCTTTATATTCYAACACTAGGCTATGTTCCCAACACCAGTTAACACCTGGGGTACAGCAGAAGGATGAGAGAAAATGTGAGAGGATAAACATCTAGTTATGATGTCTGAATCCAGAATGTGAGCTATTATCAAGGGAGCATTCYACTRTACTTCAGCATATGTACATATCTAATGCTAGCAATCAGAGGAACAGAGGAAGATATGGTAAGGTCTTGGATTTGGTACTCAGGAGAGACACTGTATTAAGGTAATTATTAATGTTATAGAAAGACTGTATTGCAGGGGAATCTGAAGGACTTTAAACCACTGAGATTAAACTGTGGCCTCCTTTTTTACATGTCAGAGGCAGTGTGGAAGTTCTATAGAATATGTCTGATGAGTTGTCCATTGCTTATGCTTACAGTGAGACTGACTTTAATTTACAGGTGGTAAAATTTCAGATCTTTAGTTAATGTGTGTCCACTGTATGGACGGCATATGTGACCTTCATAGCATAAGAAAGTGTGCATAAAATGTTATCAAATGCCATTGAAGCATTTAGGGCTAGGGTTTTTCTGCTGTGAACAGACAACGTGATATTATAAGGACTATATTTAATTGGGGCTGACTTACAGGTTCAGAGGTTCAGTCATTACCATCATGGAAGAAACATGGCAGCCTCTAGGCAGGCATGGTGCAAGCAGAACTGAGAATTCTACATCTTCATCTGAAGGCGGCTAGTGGAAGACTGACTTTCAGGCAGCTAGGACTAGTATATTAAAACCGCCCTTCACAATGACACATCTACTCACAAAACCATACCTCCAAATAGTGCCACTTCAGGGGCAAGCACATAGAAGCCATCACATTCCACTCCCTGGCCTCCACCGGCTAGTTCAAACACATGAGTCTATGAGGGACATACCTAGCCATGGCATAATAAACGTGTACATTTAGTCCAACTTCCATAGGTCCCATAGTCTATAGCAGTCTCAACAAAGTTAAAAGTCCAAATATTTAAGTCTCTTCTGAGATTCATCCAATCACTTAACTGTAATTCCCAAGGCAAGGCAGGAAATCAGCTGGTCACTGTCCAAACTCTGCATCTCCATGTTTTATGTCATTGTAGTCTTCAGATCTCCACTTCTTTTTCATCTTTGTTTACTGCAACAAACTTCTTTCTTCTGGGCTGGTTCTACTTTCTGCTAACAGCTTTCCTCACCAGATAATTCATATATTTTATATTTTTTCCTTTCTAAGAATTCTATTTTATTCAAAATGCACTTCATGAGTTTTAATCAGGAAACAGTCTATGATGGGCCTTTCTTTTCTTTTTTCATTTCATTTCATTTCATTTCTTTCTTTCTTTCTTTCTTTCTTTCTTTCTTTCTTTCTTTCTTTCTTTCTTACTTTCTTTCTTTTTTTGAGACAGGGTTTCTCTGTGTTGCCCTGGCTGTCCTGGAACTCAATCTGTAGATCAGGCTGGCCTCAAACTCAGAAATCCTTCTGTCTCTGCCTCCCAAGTGCTGGGATTAAAGGCATGCACAGCAACTGCCTGGCTATGATGGGCATTTCTAAGTCTTCTTTTTTCAATGCAATTAACAAGAGTAATTTCATCTTAGTCTTAGGCTGACTCTTCAGACAAGGGCAAAAGACAGCTATGTTCTTTACAAAAGTACCACAAAAGCAACCTCCAGTACATATAATGAAGTTCTTCTCCACTGAAACCTCTTGGGCCTGGTCTACACAGTTCAAATTCCTCACAGCAACAAAGTGTTGCTCCATATTCCTACTAGAATGGCCCATTAATTTCCACTTAAAACATCCCATGGCTTTCCATATCCAAAGTCCCCACATCCACATTCTGCCCAACAAAAGCATGGTCAGACCTATGACAGCAATACCCCAGTCCCTGGTACCATACCAACTTCTGTCTTAGTTAGGGTTTTAATGCTGTGAACAGACACCGTGACCAAACATTATAATTTGTTTAACATTAAGNAGGCCTAGAAATCACAGACATCACAATCCCATGCCAGGCAACCTCAGACATCATAATCCCAGTCCTTGGAACCATGGACATCAAAATCCCCGGTCTGGGAATTTCGGACATCATAATCCCATGCCCTGGAACTTCAGACATCACGATCCCAGTACTGGGAACCATAGGCATCACATCCCTAGGCCTGGGAATCTTAGACATCACCACAATTCCAGGTCTGGGAACTACAGACATCACAATCCTAGGCGGGGAAACCACAGACATCACAATGCCAAGCCTGCAAAGCTCAGACATCATAATCCCAGGCTAGAACCTTGGACATCACAATTCCAGGCCTGAGAACCACAGACATCATAATCCTAGGCCTGGGAACCAAAGACATCAAAAATTCAAGGCCTGGGAACCTCAGACATCACATTCCCAGGGTTGGGAACATTAGACATCACAATTCCAGGCCTGGGATCCAAGGACATCACAATTCTATGTGTAAGAAAGTTAGACATCACAATTCCAGGCCTGTGAATCTCATAAACCACAAGTCTAGGCCTGGGAACTTCAGACATCACAATCTGAGGGATAGAAACCCGGGACATTAAAATCCCAGGCCCGGAACCTTGGACACTACAATCACAGGCCTGAGAACCACAGACATCACAATCCCAGGCCTGGGATCCACAGAAATCACAATCCCACAGAGATCACATTTCTAGGTCTGGGAACCAAGGACATCACAATCTTAGGCTTGGGAAACTCGAACATCMCAATTCTAGGCCTGGGAGCAATTAAAATCCCAAAGCCAGRTCTGTGCAACACAGAGATCACAATCCCAGACCTGGGAACCACAGACCTCACATTTCTAGGACTGGATACCAAAGATATCATAATCCCAGGGCTGGGAACCTCAGACATTCCAATCCAAGGCCTAGGAACTTTGGACATCAAAATAACCAGCCTAGGAACCTCAGATATAACAACCAGAACTGGRAACTACAGACATCACAMTCCCAGGCCTGGGAACCTCACACATCACAATCCCAGTCCATGGAACCATGGGCAACAAAATCCCAGGCCTRGAACCTTGGACATCACAATCCCAGGCCTGGGAACCACAGACATCACAATCCCAGGCCTGGGATCCACAGAAATCATAGTCCTCAGCCTGGTAAATTCAAACATCACAATCCCAGGACTGGGAACCAGAGAAATCACAGTCCTCGGCCTGGAAAACTCAGACATCACAATCCGGGGAATGGGAACCACAGAGATCATATTTCTAGGTCTGGGAACCAAGGACCCAATCTGAGGCTTGGGAAAGTTGGACATCCCAATTCTAGGCCTGGGAGCAATTAACATGCCAAAAGTCTAGACTCCAGCAGTCCAACCAGGGAAGTTCTACTCCTGCAGGGAATCCCGTGGTTAGACAGCAGCTGGTGGCCTGACCAGGTCACCACAGAAAACCAACAGAGGAGCTCAGGTCACCATAAAGATCTAACAGACGAGCCCAGATCTGTGGAAAAAAAAGATCTGATTCTT
>BDUI01013382.1:0-12149 GCA_002335545.1 Apodemus speciosus | reverse complement strand
AGAGAGAGGGGAGGGAGATGAAGAGAGAGCTCAGTAACTGGAGGATTGCTCTGATGAGAGCAGGGGACAACAGCACAAATCCTAGCTGTGTTGCACACATGTGCATGAGCCCTGGCACTCAGAGAAGTTTCCACAACAGCAAATTCAAGCTTCATTGCCAGTGCACTGTTAAAAAAAATATCTAAATAGTATATATTCTGAAGTTTATTTAGAAAATGATATTTGAAGGTCTCCAACATTTCGTATGATTCACAGGGTAAAGGTATGTGCTTCTAAACCTGTCATCTTAAGTTCAATATCTGGTAGTCACATAGTGGAAACAAAGTTCTGATTTTTGCAAGTTGTTCTTTGACCTACACACACACACACACACACACACACACACACACACACACACACACACACACACACACATAGCCGAAACCTTTGTAAAATAGAAATATGATAGTATCTAGGGGTGACTGTTAATGGAATGGTCTGGTACTGGTGCTATTCAGCAAACAAGAATAGTTCTCCAGTATAGATGATACTATGGGTCTGCTGGGAATACCTTTGTTCTCAAAGCTCTGAAAAATATAAAGTTCCTCATCTCTTTAGGGCAATATCTGTTACATGCAATTTCTGTTACTTAACATGAAAAGAGAAAGACTTGTGTGTTTTTAGTCTTAAACTATCCATTTGCAACAGTCTAAATTGTCCTAGGATGACAATCCTGGTAAGGAATTCATTGGATTAATTTGGATTGCATGCACATCTATGGGAAGTTGCCCATGGTTTGTAMAATATATCTATAGACAGTTTGTCTGCAGTAGACTAGAGAAAGCCAAGCAGAAACAAGGAACAAGGATACACTCTTTCACCTTTTGACAATGAATTTGAAACTTGAAGTGTCTGGCTGATTGTCCTGACTGTAGCCTGGAACTATAAGCTGAATGAACCCTTCCTTTCTCTGGCTGCTTTTGGTTAGAATGTTATTCACAGCATCGGAAATGAAATGAGAACAAATGGCAGACATCTTGATGAATGCTTTTGAACTCTGAAAGATAGGGAAGAATGAAGATGTCTGATGAGATTGCTACCCTGAGTTAGCCTTGTGGCCTTCTCTACATAATTGGAGCTTAGAAAAGAAAGTGAACTGGTTAACACCACAATCTTTACAACATAGTGTAAACGTCTTTCCTGAGACTCTTCTAGAGGTTTTCTATTGCTTGATTTCAGCAACATGGTAAACCACAATCTGTAAGAAACTTCTAAAAGGAAGAAAACTCCTAACAGAAAAACATCCCATAATTTTACAAGTATTACATAAGCTCTTTTTTTATCTTATTGGCAAAATATACAAGACAATTTGGTTTCTTTTTCTATTTACCATTGTACTTCTCTAGCTTCTCAGAAATAATATTTCCAGGTTTTTTTTTTTCCTTGCGGGAATTCAAAATCGGTTCCAACTAAAATAGAGAAATAAATTTTTGGACTGAGATTCTTCATAAGATCCATGGAGAGGCTCTGGACTAAATGTTCCTAAAAAACCCTTCCAGATGGTTCCTCAATCATTCAGAGGAGCTGGGGAGACAATATAGTTATTAAAATGCTATTGAACAAGGAAGAGGGCTTGAATTTGATCCCTAAACCCACAGAAAATAATATGCACTTGGGATCTCAGTGCTGAAGAACTAGAAACAGGCAGATCCAGAGGGCTCACTGAGCAGCTAGCCTAGTCTACTTGTATATTCTAAAACACTAAAGACCGTGTTTACAAAGTGGTAGAGAGGGAAGAGATGGTAGCAGTAAAAGGGAAAGGAAAAGAAGGGAAGGGAAGGGAAGGGAAGGGAAGGGAAGGGAAGGGAAGGGAAGGGAAGGGAAGGGAAGGAAATACAAAGTAACTGGGGAATAACTCCTGAGCTTGTTGGTGAATGCATGCATATGAGCACACATTGAAAACTTTTTATACAGACTACACAGGGAACTCCTGTGTGGATTCACATATGGAACCTGGTTGCTATTTAAGGCTGAGGGAATTGATGAAGCTATGTGTCCAAGACATTATATAATCTTTTAAAAAGTCAAGAAATGTACACAAAGATCACTTCAATAGCTGTGCATAAATAAAAGGATCTATAAGATTTCTTAATACAAGTGCCATTGAACAAAATATATACTGTTCATTTTAGGTAAAATAAGCCTTAGGGAGATGCTCTTGATTTTGTTCCGTTCCCTATCTTCCCTGAGTACAGCTCTCTCCTGTTTGATCTTGTCTTCAGCCTTTCATGCTAACAGAAGAAACAGGACCCCACAGGGAAGGCACTTCCCTGGAATGAACTTGCTTTTGCCATTTCCAGCTGTTGTGCTAAATTTAAGTCTTCAAAAATCAACCTGAAAGAGCAGAGAGCTGAGACAACTAAAGTCTGTTTATCTGACCTCTCCTTTTTTCCTTGTTGGTGGAGTCAGCTTTTAAAATAATGCTTCCCTTCATTTCTTATTCTCCATCTTTAACCTGACTGCCAAGTGTGCTTTTCTTTTCACAGGAAGTGTGGCCTATTCCAACTTTCCACTTCTCTAATTCCACAATTACCAATGGAATCTTTGACTGCACAAATATCTTTTATTCATTGGCCCCGAAGAGATCAATATTTCCAAATGTCACATATTTTATAAATGAGCAACTGCATGCATGCAAGCACAGTGATATTTGAAGTACAGAAATGTCTTATGTTGCATAAATAAGAGGCCAAAAAAAGAACTATCACCTGTGGCTAGGTTTCTGAAATGATATTTATACTTAGCAACTCAGCCATGTTTGTATGGTCAGGGGGTTATTGCTGTCTTCCATATCTAAAAGTGTGAGATGTGCAGACTTGAGTTTGACTCACATATGCCAGATTTTTTAAAAATCTGGGTTGGTAGTATTTGCTTGTAATTCTAGATCTGTGGAGTCAAARATAGGAGCATCTTTGGATCTCTTATTCAGTATAGTTTTATGCATAAGAATAAAGCTGCTGAGAGACACGGTAAAAACAGATTAGGGCAAGTGTCTGAGAAATGACGCTCACATCTGTCTTCTGGCCTCCAAATAAGTATGGCACATACAGCAGCACATATTAACACTCATGGATGCCCACATTAATATATGCATACAAATGTTAAAAATATCATTTATCAGGGTTTAAAGATAGGAGCTCTGCCTTACGATAACTACTATTTGAATCCATTCATCTGGTATCTCAGAGGACATTTCAACATCTCCTTACACTATCTTTGAGGTAGCTTTAAATGTGAATCTCAAAGAACATAAACTCATCAAGTTCCTCAGAGGCTCCAAACTAAAAAATGAAGCAGTTTTGAGGTGACAGTGATCTCTATTAAAAAGGGGGTTTCAGACTTAGGCATGACAATGTGACTCAGGTCTGCAGGAACAGTAATTGAAATAAAATGTATTCAAAGTGAAGCTATGATCCTTGTAGAATGTGTACATTGGAAAGAAGCATTACTCTTTTTATTAGATGTTTTCTTTATTTACATTTCCTTGAGTAGTTGAAAGGGCGTCACTTTGTTCCCTCAATTTTGGAAAAGCTTTCTGCTTATGAAAGCCTTACTGATAAGTGGATATTAGCCCAGAAGCTCAGAACGATTACTCTTTAGTTACTTTACCATATTTTTCTATGCTACATTTTTTGAAATGTGCTTAATGGGGAGTCTCACTGGGAAAAGACATTAGATTATCAGAGGCAGTTTTCATGAAAGATGCTGACTGTATCAAGATGGAATTATGTTTATTCTTTTATGTTTCTTCCTTGAGCTAGCACTTTTGTTCCTCCACTTTTGGAAAAGCTTTCTGCTTAAGAAAGCCTTGTTAATATAAAGTTAAGAAAATTGAAAATTAAAATATAAACACTATAGAGAGCAATGTGTATCTCTCTGAACACACTGATAAATCTCCCTAGCCTCATATATTATTTACTAAATTTGAATGTCAACATAAGTTTTATAAAATTACATGACATATAAGGAAACTTACTATATTTGTAAACTGTTAAAATTTGTACTCCATTTTTTTTTCAAATTTTCATTAGCCACTGTCTTAGTTGGGGTTTTATTGCTGTAAAGAGACAGCATGACCACAGCAACTCTTATAGAGAAAAATGTTTAATTTGGACAGGACTGGCTTACTGTTTCTGAAATTTAGACCATGTTCGTTACAATGGTTAGCATGGGTCTACATATGCAGACATGGGGCTGGAGCTGCTGAGAGCTCTACATTTTGATCTGCAGGCAGCTGAAAGAGACTGCTACACTGAGAGGCTTGGCCATATATGAGGCCTCCACAGTGACAGATTTCCTCCAACAACATATCTCCAAATAGCACCATTCCCTATAGGCCAAGCATTCAAACAAATGAGTCTATGGGGCCTATTCCTATTCAAAACCCTCCAGCCACTATTATTTTTAATTTGTATTTTAATTTTATTAGATATTTTTATTTACATTTCAAATGTTATGCCTTTTCCTAGTTTTCCCTCTGAAAACACCCTATCACATACCCTCCTTCCTATTACTCACCAACCTACCCACTCCCACTTCCCTGGCCTGGTATTCTCCTATAATGGGGCATTGAGCTTTCTCAGGAACAAGGGCCTATCCTCCCTTTGATATTCAACAAGGTCATCCTCTATTACATATGCAGCTGGAGTTATGGGCCCTTCCATATGTACTCTTTGTTTGGTTGTTTAGGCCCTGGGAGCTCTTGGGGTACTGGTTGGTTCATATTGTTGTACCTCCTATGGGGCTACAAACACCTTTATTTTTGCTTTTTAGACTAGATCTTATGCAGCCTATAACTGGCTATATTGCCAGGGATGACCTTGAACTTCTGATTCTCCTGCATGCACCTCCCAGAGGCTGTGATTACAGATGAGTGTCAAGAAGTATTTTATATGCAGTGCTGAAGAGTGAACCCAGGGTTTTCATTATGCTGAGTAGACACTTCACTAACAGAGCTTCATTCTGAGCCTGACTCTTAATCTTAAATCTCCTTGTAACGTGTGTGAATACTACCTGTATATTCAAGCATTTTCTAGTTAATTTTATTTTTTGTTAACAACTAAGAATGGAATTATTGTTCCATGATTTATGAGAAGCGACTCTACACTCCACTGTGTTTCCTTTCTATATGCTATCATGCAACTTTCTTCCTCTCAACAGTATATCAAACTGCCTATTCACCTCAACATCGGAGGCAGAGTTCAGCTCACCCATCCTGTACTCAGCAATCATGTGGCCAGGAGTTAGTCTTTCTAGCACTACAAAAGTACTCTTATTTTCTCATCCTTGAAATGGGCGTTAGCCCTAGATTATAAAAGTAAATGCACAGGAAACATATAATGCAGTGTTGGACACAGAAAAGACTATTGGTCTGTAGTGACTTCTAATAAATAGTCAGAATTAGAGCTGGAGAGATAGGTTAAAATATGTGGGTCCTTTAGATGACCCCAGTTATGCTTGCAGCTTCTCATAAGTTCCCATAACTTGATTTTCAGGGGATCTAAAGTCCTGTGCTAGACTCTGAAATCCCCTGTGCTGACAGGTTCACAAACACATGTGCAGCCACACCCATGTAGCTGTTTTTTAAAAGAAGGGAAATCATAGGTGAGGTTAGGGATAAGTCACAGGAGAAATCATACTGTGAGTCTTTATATTTCTTCAAGAGGTCTAACAAAATTCTTGGGCAAAATAAATCTTATTATAGTGTCAAAAATGGATTTACAACATACATCAAGAAAAACAATCAGTTTGATCATCAAACACTAGGGTTTCCCAGAGTGATTTCTTACTGATATTCTAAACAACAACATGATTTTCACAATTTCAGAAAGTTATTCAAAACCTGTCCTTCATAAATTTCCCGCTTTACACTTCTCAAAACTGTTTAATTTTCTTGCTTGTTGGATAACTTTTATGCTTCTTGATACATCACTTGATTAAAGGTTTAGGATGTGCTTTATTAATTTGCAGATTCTATTTTATGAGTTGGATTTTCTTTATGGTATTGTCATTAGTTTATCATACACAGTGATTGATTCTCTACTTTTAGCAATTGCTACCTGTCATTGATTTCCAGTGGTTTCACCTGAAATCACAAAGCATATTTTTAGCAGAAGACAATCTACATGGGCCCTAATAATAACTAAAGTTAAAATTTGCCCATTTTAATTTTGTTGAAATAACAAACAATTTTTATCTGCAAAGAGAAAGTGAAAATGGTGAAAGAAGAGTTGTTTGGGTGTGTATGTGCGTGCACGTATGTGTGCTGTGTTTGTGTGTATGTGGTGCGTGTATGTAATTTTTGTTTATCAATCAGTGCTGTCCTCACAATAACCAAATGTTGCATATTTCATTGATCCTTCTCTGTGATTTCCTCAAGTAGCATCTTCTTTCCCAACCAAGAAAATATTATTGTTCAAGAACATAACTTTCCAAGGAGCTTGTGGGTAGTCCTGGATATATGGACTTACCATAATGCTAATTATAATTCATCCAAAATTTCCATTTTATATTGTATGTTGAAATTGTGGATTTTTTTAAATTTTCCATTGGATTAAATTTTTTACTTACTTACTTACTTACTTACTTAATTTTTTTTACAATCCATATTTTATTCCTTTCCCTGCATCTACCATCTGACTGTTCCACATACCATACGTCCTCCCTACCCCCATGTTGACATGTGAATGTCCCCACCCCCACCCCACCTGAACTCTAAACTCTCTGGGACCTCCAGGCTCTTGAGGGATAGGTTCCATCATCTCTTAATGAATGGCAGTCCTCTATTATTTGTGTGTTGGGGGCCTCATATCATGCTGCCTGTTTGGTGGTCCATTGTTTGAGAGATCTCAGGGGTCCAGATTAATTGAAACTTTTGGTCCTCCTATAGGGTGGACCTTCTCCTCAGCTTCTTTCAGGCTTTCTTAGTTCAACAACAGGGGGGCAGCTTTTTCTATCCATTGGATGGGTACAAATATCTGCATCAATTCTGTCAGCTGTGTGTTGGGTCTTTGTCATGCTAGGTCCCTTTTTTTAATTGGATATTTTCTCGTTTTACATTTCAATTGTTATCCCTTCCTTCCCCCACTGGTCCCCAGAAACTCCCTATCCCATCTTCCCTCCCCCTGCTTCTATGAGGGTCTTCCTCCACCCACTCTACTCTCACATCCCTGCCCTCAGTTCCCCTACTCTGGGGCATCTGTCAAGCCTCCATAAGACCAAGGACCTCTTCTCCAGTTAATGCCTGACAAGGTAATCCACCACTGCATATGCAGCTGGAACCATATGCACTTTTTGGTTGATGATTTATTCCTTGGGAACTCTGGGGGTTCTGGTTAGTTGATATTGTTATTCTTCCTATGGAGCTGCAAACCCCTTCAGCTCCTTTGGTCCTTTCTCTTACTCCTCCATTGGGGACCCCACTCCCCATGCTCAGTCTAATGGTTGGCTGTGAGAATCTGCCTCTGTATTTGTAAGGCTCTGGCAGGGCCTCTCAGGAGAAAGCCATATCAAGCTCCTTTCAGCAAGCATTTCTTAGCATCCACAATAGTGTTGGGGTTTGCTGACTAGATATGAGATGAATCCCCAGATGGGACAGTCTCAGGATGACATTTCCTTCAATCTCTGCTCAAAACGTTATCTCCATATTTAATCCTGTGAGTATTTTGTTCTCCTTCTCAGAAGAACCAAAACATCCACAGATTGGTCTTCCTTCTTTTTGAGGTTCATGTGTTCCGTGAATTGTATCCCTATCTGTGGGTGCTCCAAAACCTCAATAATAGTATCAGGTCCTGGGACCTCCCCTTGAGCTAGATCTCACTTTGGGCCTGCCACTGTACCTTCTTTTCCTCAGTCTCGTCTCCATTTCAATCCCTGTAATTCTTTCAGATAGGAATAATAATGTGTCAGTGTTGTGACTGTGGAAAGGACCCCCTCTCCATCATTTGATGCCCTGTCTTCATGCTGGAGGGTCCTGCCAACCTTCTATCTCTGGAGGTTGCCTGTTCCATTCTTTTTGCTGGCCCTCAGAGCTTCAGTCCTTTTTACTCACCCAATACCAATATCAATACCAATATCAGGTTACCCTCTCCCACCTAACTCCCCTGCCCTGTCCACTTTCCCTTCCAGGTTCTTCCCTCCCTCCCTACTTGAGATTGTTTTCTTCTCCCTCCYAAGTGGGAATAAGGAGCTCTCATGTGGGCACTTCATCTTGTTGACCTTTTTTAAGTTCTGTTGCTAATATCTACTTATTAGTGAGTACATACCATGCATTTCCCTTTGGGTATGAGTTACCTCACTCAGGATATTTTTTAGTTCCATCCATTTGCCTGCAAAACTCAGGATGCCCTCATTCTTAATAGCTGAGTAGTATTTCATTTTGTAAATGTACCACATTTTCTGTATCCATTCTTCTGTTGTGGGACATCTTGGTTATTTCCAGTGAGTATATGTAATAAAATATAATTAATTTTGTGATATAATATTGGAACACTGGAGATAGCTCAGAAGTTAAGGGAACTAACTGCTTTTGCATATAATGTAGATTCAGTTCCCAGTACACTCGTCCACAAGGTATTTCCCAATCATTTGTAGCTCTGGAACCGAAGATTCTATGCTTTTCTTCTGGCCTCTAAAAATATTTGACCCCCCCCCAACAGAGAGAGAGAGAGAGAGAGAGAGAGACAGAGAGACAGAGAGACAGAGAGACAGAAAGAGACAGACACAGAGACAGACACAGAGAGAGACAGACACAGAGACAGACACAGAGAGAGACAGAAAAAGAGACAGAGACAGACAGAGACAGAAAAAAGAAAGACCGAGAGACAGATGAATCTCTAAATATATATTTGATTTTATCTCATATAGCATATGTCATAGTAATAAAAAAGTTTATTTTGTTTCAGAATTAGAAAATGATTTAGAGCATAAACTGTTTATCAGTGCAAAGTTAAAACTAATGTTCTGAAGACATCATTTGACAAAAGATAAAGTATGTAGAAATGAAAAAGTAGCAGTCCTGAGTGTGGGAGAGTTAAAAAATATATTCCTGTGTGTCTTAGTTAGGGTTTCACTGCTGTGAAGAGACACCATGACCAATGCAAGTTTTATAAAAGACAACATTTAACTGGGGCTGGCTCAGAGGTTCAGTCCTTTGTCATCAAGGCAGAAACATGGCAACATCCAGGGAGGCCTGGTACAGGAGGAGGTGAGAATTCTACATCTTCATCTGAAAGCTGCTAGTGGAAGACTGACTTCCAGGCAACTAGGGTGAGGGTCTTAAGCTTACACTGACAGTGACACACCTACTCCCACAAGTCCACACCTCCTAATAGGGTTTCTCCCTGAACCAATCATATACAAACCATCACACGGTGCTATGTAAATGGGTGTTTAGTCACTGCTCTTTGAAGGAGTGATTATTTATTTAAGGTAGTAACTGAAAGAATGTCTTTGCTCATGCTGCCTGCTGCAGTTATTTTAAAGACCTTTTCTTCTATTTTACCTGGAAAGACTAAAGCTTCATACCATAACGTTTAACACTGCCTCCAACTTTTGGAGTAAAAAAAAAAATAATGATTTTGTGTTTTTTCTTCAAAATAGGCTCCATGCAGCCCCTGCAGGCATTGTATGGTAAGCCTTCCAATGCCCCAGTTCCAACACTTTCTCCTATTCACTAAGAAGTAAAGAAGTTATCACTTGGTTCAGACTGTGTTCCCTTGGAACACAAGCATGGCTTCATTTCAGAATTACTAGAGGTAATTACTGCTTAATATACATTGAAGACATTAAGGGAATGCAAACGGACACACAAGGGACATTTTATTCCTCGATGAAAGGCATGATTCACATGTAAATTGTTGGAGAGAGATAGATGAGGCTGCTATTGAGAAATAACTATTTCAGCACTTTGTTGATGACTGTCTCCTAGGGTCAGGCATTGAGAAGGAACAGAAGATACAAAAATGTGATTTTGTGTCCATATTCTCATAGTAAGAACAGAAGAATTAGCACTTCTGTTGACTGTTTGCATCTTAAGCAAAACAGCCCATGTCTTGTAACAAAAATGCTATAATGAGCAATGTGATTTTAAAAACTATCAAAGTAGTCACAAAGTACGATTTTAAAAAATACATTATCTCTGGGTTGGAGAGATAGTTCAACATATAACAACACTTGCTGGCAACATTCATTCAGTTCCCAGGATTGCCTGATAAAAGGAGAGACTTTACTCATTCAAGCTGTTCTTAACTTCCACATGTGTGTCTTGGCTCCTCAGATTAGCCATTCACTGACTAGTTCCAATATCTGTATTCATCCTGCCATTCTACAGCATGACAACAGGTTTTTTAGTCCATGCTAATATATTCAATTCTGCCATCTAAACTTCCAAGATAGTTTATTTTTATTTTTTGTTAACAAATATTTATAATATTTTGTGTGTGTATGTGTGTGTGTGTGTGTGTGTGTGTGTGTGTCATGATGCATGGAGTTTAGAGGAAAACTTGTGAGAATTGGTTGTTTTATCTTTAGTGTCCCTGGAATCTAACCATGGAATCTAATTTAAGCAGGCATCTTAACCTACTGAACCATTTTTCAGCATGATTTTTTTCTTTTTTATTAGATATTTTCTTTATTTACATTTCAAATGTTATCCTATTTCTTTGTTTCCCTTCCAAAAGTCCCCTATTTCATTCCCCCTCCCCCTGCATCAACCTGCCCACTCCTGCTTCCCTGTCCTGTCATTTTTCTACACTGGAGCATCAAGCCATCATAGAACCAATGACTTCTCTTCTCATTCACGTCCAACAAGGTCATCCTCAGCTACATATGCAGCTGGATCCATGTGTAATTTTTGGTTGGCGGTTTAGTCCCTGGGAGCTCTGGGGCTACTGGGTGGTTCATATTGTTCCTCCTATGGGGCTGCAAACCCCTTCAGTTCCTTGGGTCCTTTCTCTAGATTCTCCATTCTGGACCCAGTGCTCAGTCCAATGGTTGGCTGAGAGCATCCACCTATCTATTTGTCAGGCACTGGGGGAGCCTCTCAGGAGATAGCTATATGAGGCCCCTGTCAGCAAGCACTTGTTGGCATCCACAACAGTGTCTGGGTTTGGTGACTGTATATGGGATGGATCCCCAGGTGGGGCAGTTTCTGGATGACCTTTCCTTCAGTCTCTGCTCCACACATTGTCTCTGTATCTCCTCCCATGAGTACTTTGTTTCCCCTTCTAAGAAGAGCCAAAGTATCCTCACATTGGTCTTCCTTATTCTGAGCTTCATGTTGTCTGTGAATTGTATTGTGGGTATTCTGAGCTTCTGGGTTAATATCCACTTATCAGGGAGTTCATACCATGTGTGATCTTTAACTGTTTTATCCATTGAGATGGTGTCTCAGGGATCCCAAGCTACCGGCACTACTGTATACAGATGAGCATGGCAATGAATTTGTGATCATCCTGCCTCAACTTCCTGAATCCCACACACCAGGTTTTTTTTCAAGCACTGGAATGGAATCCAGGACTTTATGAAGCTAGGCAAGGTTTCCACCAATTGAACTATATGCCCAGAAAAAAAGAAAAATTTTAAGGTCTCAGGTTTACCAGAAGTTGAACTAGATAGACATGTAGATTAGCACACAGGAAACTTATTTTATAATTCTTCTCATTTCAACAACTGGATAGAGTAGTGCATTTATACAGTGAAACAAGAATGTTGAAAACAATTTTCAGTTTAGAGGGCTAAATGAAGAAGTAGCTAGTTGCTTTTAGTCTTCAGAAAGAGAAAACAGTGAGCTCTGTGAAACAGATGATACCTTTACTATCATAGGATATTATCTCAGTGAAGTAAGGAGACCCAAGTTAGCTTGAGACACCTGAGAGAGGTAAGAGTTGGGTTAAACATAGTTCCTAGAAACTAAGACAACAAGATGAAAATTGACTCATTAGCATATGTCTTGTCACTTCCCCATTTCCATCTGTGTGTGGTCTATTGAGTCCAATGTTGTGTGAAAATATTCTTTTTCATTTTGTCTTTTCTATGTGTGTACATATGTCTGTGTTTATGTATATGCATGCATGTACATATGTTGTATGTGTGTGTATGTGTGTGTGTGT
>BDUI01013378.1:37423-51067 GCA_002335545.1 Apodemus speciosus | reverse complement strand
CAAAACAGTTTTCATTCCAGCCATACAGGGCTGCATTGCTTTCTATCTGGTGGGGCAGATCAGCTTAGTACATAGTCTCTCTAGAGGTTAAGACTGTGGCATTTTGTTGGTTTTATTGTGATTCTTTTGAGGTTTTTGCCCATTGGTCAGTTTTCCTCGGACACCCCAGTGGGTATGAGTATGGCAGTCTTCGGTTTGGGGTTTTGTTTACACTTCCCTAAGATCTAACGTCATTGGGCCCCTCTTCAGTGTTTGTTTAATGCCTTGCATCAATTTGGCCGGGCTGTGGCACCCGGTAACTTGGACAAACATATCATAGTGTCCGTTAGTTGCATTTATCACTGAGATCAATAGACTCTGGAAAGTCAACCCTCATCCATCATGCTGGTGGGTCTAATCCACTTAATTGAAGGCCTCGAGGAGAGACACAGGCATTTCTTGGAGGGAAGGAGGCCTGCAGCAGGCCGCCTTGGCATGGCTCCTTTTTGTATCACTCCCCGCTGGCTTAGGAAATGCTGCTTTCCACGCTGCGTGAGGGAGTTCTTTGAATTAAGCATCTCTTTCAAGAGGAAGATTCTGCTGGTGGAATTCATCTGGAGACCCTTGCTAACACGATACCCAGATCTTTTGCCCATATTTTATACTCTGTGCTGTGTGTGTGTGTGTGTGTGTGTGTGTGTGTGTGTGTGTGTGTGTGATTATTGCATTTTCAAAAGTCTGTTTTGAGACTGGATAAAAATTACTTTGGTGGATATGTTATATTCCCATATGTTCTCCAGGATCTGGTTCATGATAAAATTCTCTTAGGAGTATCTTTCTCATAAAAATGTTTCCATTTTTATGAGGGTCACATTTTTCATTTTTTTCTTTCGTGGATCATATGTTGGGTATCCCACACATTTATTTCACACCAAGGACAGGAAGATCTCCTGAGTTTTGTGTGTTTATGTTCAAGATTCACTGGGCATCCAGGTTACGGCGAGGTTTGCATGTCACAGGAGGCATGAATCCATTCTGTGCTCTGCCTCTGTACCACACATGTAAGACTATTCTGACACCGCTTCTTGGAAAGACTCATCCTTGCTTTGTGGGATTGCTTTGCATCAGTTTAGTGTGTTGGTGTGGGCTTGTACCTAGACTTGCTATTCTGCTCCAGTGATTATGTGCTTCTGTCACTTCCCCAGTGCCACACCTTCGATTGACTCAGGTTTAGAATAATACACTGGGGGACCTGCATAGCACAGGCTCTCCTGTCCTACCCATCAGCAGGGATACATGACCATATACCCAGCCAGAAACACAGAGGTAAATGGGAAGCAGCTACCTCCCCAAATTTCAGCGTCTTCTGGAGAAACATGCGTATAATCCATCTGCTACATCATTATCTTGTATGTGCTGTGTCAGAGACTTGCATTTGTGAGCATAGCTTCTATACTAGGGTCTCTGGGATGCTACGTGCCCTAAGGGGCATTTCAGAGGCTCCAAAATCAGGTTAATATCTAAGGAATCTAACCAATGCCACATGTTTATCGTTTATTGTCTCATAATTTTGTAAAGTACTATATGTCTTTCCTCTTAGTTGGAGTTTTATCTTAATCAGTAAACCTAGCTTTCTCATTCATAGTAGAAATTCATATTAGGTATAAAATCTCCAAGTTATTGAAATGTAAAATAATTATGTATTTATTAATACATGTAATAGGATGGATGATAGCTTTCAAAGCACCATCTTCATGATGTCAGTAGGCGTCCCTTCATTTAGTTTCTTTTGATAGAAAATAACAAAATGTCAAAAATCTGACTCAGGTTTTAGATCATTTCCAAAAGAGGACATTTACTGGGTTTTATAATTGAGAAAACATATTGCAGTTGGCACCAGGGATGATTTTGAAGCCTGGTGGGACTCAAAGTTATCACCAGCTGGCTGTGTCTCTTCACTCAGAGGCAGCATGAACATGGCTGTCCCGGGAGGAAAGATCCCATCCGGAGGCAGGCAGTCAACATTCGCATCAGTTACTGGAAAGCGTTGTTTCTGCTGGGACTGAATGACCATCTAGAGGCAGCTACCAATTACCATGGTATAATGTTTGGTCCATCCTGGATTACAGGCCCTCCCTTGTGCATATCACTTGTCAGCAGATGAAGAGAGAAAGAGAAAGGACATAACAAGCACCTACTGTTAACGGGAGTACAGTGTAGGTCAGGGTGAGGTTATTCCGCGGTCCCTCCTCCCGWGAGTTCCTCCTGTTCCTTTCCTGTTGCTGYGGTAAGACCTCATGGCCGAATGCAACACTAGGGAGGCGTGGTGGCAAACGAGCAAGCATGGGAGGCCGAGTCAGATTTTAACTGCAAACACAGAGCAGAGAGAAAATTGAGTCTGTAACACCCCAAAGCTCTCCCCTAGTGACATACTTCTTCCAGCAAGGCCACGCCTCCTGAACCTTCCCAAACAGCATCACCAACTAGGGAGCCAAAAGTTTAAACGTTTTTAGATTTATTTATTTGTTTATTTATTTTATGCAAATGTGTATTTTGCTCATATATATGTCTATGTACCGCATGCATACCATGTGCCTGCAGAGGTCAGAAGAGGGCRTCAGATCCCTCTTGGAACTGGAGTTACAAATGCCTATGATCTGCCGTGTGTGTCCTGGGTATTGATTCCCGGTGCTCTGCAGGAACAACAAGCATTCTCACTCTCTGAGCCGTCCCTCCAGCTCTATAGGAGCAAAGCATCTAATGTCAGAGTTTATGGGGGGATATTTTTCCTTCCAACAAAGTCATCATGCCTTATTTTATTTTTTTAAAAAAATTCATCTCTATACACTATCATCTACCAGCTGTTTTCTTTTATAATGACCCAATTCAGAGATGTTCCTCTGAATCATTACTAACAGTGAGATCTATACTTCTTTTCATCAGGAGGTCCAAGTTGTCACTTTGTGTTCTCAAGTTGTGAAATATTTTCTATCCTTTGAGCCTGAAAGAAATTCTCAGTTTCATTGTAGCCACAGGCAGTGTGTGAATGGAAAAGCTACCTGTTTTCTCTTTTCTCCATCCCTTTACATTGTTTCGGCTGTGATATAAATAACCCTGCACTAAGTTTGAGTACGAATTTGAAATGTTATGGTTCCTTACTTTTTTATTGGATATTTTCTTTATTTACATACATTTCAAATGTTATCCCCTTTCCCGGGTTCCCCCACTCCCAGAAACCCCCTCCCTTATTCCCCTCCCCCTGCTTCTGTGAGGGTGTTCCTCCACCCACCCACCCACTCCTGCCTCCCTGCCCTCTATTCCCCTACTGGGGCATCTATCAAGCCTTCATAGGACCAAGGACCTCCCCTTCCACTGATGCCTGACAAGGCCATCCTCTGCTACATATGAAGCTGGAGCCATGTGTTCCTTGGGAGCTCTGTGGGGTCTGGTTGGTTGATACTGTTGTTCTTCCTATGGGGTTGTAAGCCCCTTCAGCTCCTTCAGTCCTTTCTCTAACTCCTCCATTGGGGACCCCGTGCTCAGTCCAATGGTTGGCTGCAAGCATCCGCCTCTGTATTTGTAAGGCTCTAGCAGGGCCTCTCAGGAGACAGCTATATCAGACTCCTTTTGGCAAGCATTTCTTGGCATCCACAATAGTGTTGGGGTTTGGTGACTGTATATGGGATGAATCCCCAGGTAGGACAGTCTCTGGATGGCCTTTCCTTCAGTCTTTGCTCTATACTGTTTCGATATTTGCTCCCGTGAATATTTTGATCCACTTTCTAAGAAGAACCAAAGCACCCACACTTTGGTCTTTTTTCTTCTTGAGCTTCATGTGGTCTGTACCTTGGGTATTCGGAGCTTTTGGTCTAATATCCACTTATCAGTGCATGCATACCACGTGTGTTCTATTGTGATTGGGTTACCTCACTCAGGATGATATTTTCTAGTTCCATCCATTTGCCTAAGAATTTCATGAATTCATTGTCTTTAATAGCTGAGTAGTACTCCATTGTGTAAATGTACCACATTTTCTGTATCCATTCCTCCATTGAGGGACATCTGGGTTCTTTTCAGCTTCTGGCTATTATAAATAAGGCTGCTATGAACAACAAAGTCAAGCTACATTTACTTAATTTTAACCTATCTTTTAGTAAATACTTCTTAAATGGATCGCTGAATTGCTAGTGCTGGAGAAATATTACTTATTATCAAATATAGATATTTTCTCCTCTTTCACCATCTCGCCATTTCCAGTCTACTCACAATCGTGTGTGTGTGTGTGTGTGTGTGTGTTTCAAAATCTGCTTTTCAAACTAATTTCATTTTTTTCTTTCTGGCCTGGAATGTATGCCTTTCTGGTTACAACATTGCTAACACGTTAATTTTTAAAATATGAATGAATTCCTTTTCCCTTGTCTTTCTGTCATTTTATAACCTGACCAGTTTCATTTTATCTGTGATATTCAATTTACAATGTAGTTTTTTTCTGTTTAAAAATAAAATCACAAACAATTCATGCTTAGCATCAGTTTGATCCCACTCCCCAAAAGTCTTCCCTCATGCCCACTCATGGCGTCCTCTGCCTATGACCACATGCTAGCCCTTAACCAAGCAATATGCTATCTTAGTGAACAGGGTAACTTCACCGCCCCTTCTCTCCCTCCCTCCCTCCCCTGCCCTCTCATCTTTGTGAATCCAACTCCAAAGGATACATCTAATCAGATGCAATCTATCAAGATGTATGCTGTATTCCTTACCATTTTGTGTATTTTGATAAATGCAGTTCATAATCATTCTTGGCATAAGGAAATATGGAAAATTTGCAAACCATTAAGAGTAAAGACTAAGGAACGGGTCTGTTAGTCTCTCTTGGTCATTTTTTTATTTAGAGCTTGCATACCTTTCCTCAGGTTTAAGTATCATTTAACTTTTCTTTGCCTCTTGTGGTAAAAAAAAAAAAAAAAAAAAGGAGATAGTGATAGGCATCTTATCAAAGGTCCTAGAATGCACGCATCTTCTGCTCATAAAAAATAAAGCTTGCGTCAGCATTGCAAGGACGTCGTGTCTGGGACTCGAGTGTGAGACGCACTTGCTAGCTGACTCTCCCGTGATGATTTTCATGAAGCCAGCTTCCATATTGACAGCTGTCCTATGGAGACTCAGCCTCCAGCCGTGACCCATTCTGAATACAGCCAATGGCATATGACCGGAGGTGTCTGTCTGCATGGTTGACCTTTCTGGGACATTTCAGCCCTAGTTAACACCGTTTTTGCAGCTTTGTAAGAGGCAGTAGGGCAAAGGAACTTTCAGGTCATCGCTGTGTAGCTGGCCTATAACAACTGCAGTTATATAACCAAGATATGTGGTAATTTGTCATGGAGCAATAACATGTAGGGATGGCCACCTGAGTTTTTTGTGCATTTACTTCTCTACATATTTCTGTCATCATGCTTTTGGTATCCTAACCCACACCGTGTAGATGACTCTAACTTTACATCTGTATACCCACAGCCTGAGTTTCATAGATAAAACTCCACCCTATTGTCCTATTTGTTCCTCAAGGTGACCAAGTCTAAAACTTAAAACTCCACCTGCTTCTTCTCTCTTCCATGCTTTGGGCAGTTATATCAACATTTAGTTGTCTAAGCCCAACACTCGGAATTTCCGTGGATCGACCTGTCCTCTCTGTGATACTCCCAAGCCAAAAGTCGAATGCAGCACTTCTACCTAAATCCTAAAGACATTCTGCAGGCTCTAGCCATATGGTAGTTAAGCTCCTTATTACAGCCTGGACGGCTTGCATGATCTCATCCGATTGGATTGCTTTTCCTTTGTTCTAAACCATCAGCCTGTTCCTCTTGCGCCTGCGCTTTCTTCCAGTCAGCTGTGGTCAGCTTCTTCCACATTCTGGAGTGTGGTGCATTTTCCACTCTTCATGACTTCTCCAGTTACCCTGGATTTTGCCCGTGCTTGTCTCCTCCATTTTCCGTCTAATCAATGTATTCCCAGTTATCATTTCTGCTGCAGTTCAAATCCCTTCTCCAGGAAACCTTCTTAGACCAGCTTTGCATGTTTGCCAGCCCAACTCTTTTCCATGTTGAGATGCCCCACACTGAGCAACATCTTCTGAGTTGTTCTTAGACTTTTGCTTGCTCCTTCCCTGCCTGCCTGACAAATGTTTGAGAACACAGTCTGAGGAGAAGGAATCTATTTTGTTCATGGTTTCAGCCAGTACTTAGCCTGTTCCATTGCCTGTGGGCCTGTATCACTGTAGAAGGGTATAATAGAACACAGCAACTTACCTCGGACCCGCCAGGAGAAAGAGAGAGAGCCAGGAAGGGCCTTCACACTACAGCAAGAGGTCGTGAGCTTCCTGGGGTTGGGCTTTGAGCTGACACATAGCAAAGGAGAATCATTAGGAAATAATGGAAGATTTCAGCAGAAATTGAGAAGAGATGCATGGGAATATTGATTTGGCGTTTTTCAACTAGCTCTCTCTCTTCTTCTTTTACCCTTCTTCCCCACCAAAATAACTTATGAATTTTCCTCAGGACCCAGTCACTGTGTCACTGTGAGGAGACAGGACTCACTCACAGGAAGACAGAAGTAGCTCATTTACAACACAGAATTAATTTTCTTTGCTGAAATTATTAGATTTTCTCTGGACAACAGGCGTCCTGGTTGGCTTTCTACTGCTGTGATAAACTCCATGACCAAAAACAATCAGGAAGAAAGGATTTATTCGCCTTACACATCTGGAAGATGGTCTATCACTGAAGGAAGTCAGGGCGTGAACTCAAGTCAAAAACATAAAGGCAGGGATTGAAACCGAGTCCACTGAAGGATGCTGCTTCCTAGCTTGTCTCTTGGCTTGCTCAGTCTTACTTTCTCATGCACTGAGAACCTCGTGCCCAGGGATGCCCAGATGGACCCTCCCACATCAACCCTTAATTAAGAAAATGCCCACACAGATTTCCCTAAGGCCCATTTGATGGAGAAACCATCTCAATTGATGTTCCCTTTTCCCAAATGACTCCAGATTTCATCACTGACCAAAAAAACAAAACAAAACAAACAAAACAAAACAAACAAACAAAACCAAAAACCCTAGCCAGCACAATGGGTGGGTGAAAGTTGGGACATAGATATGTTATGATTTTTTTTTTTGCTTCCTTAGCTCTCCTGAAGACAGGGATTAGATGCATATAGTTGTCATCTACATTAGAAAAGTTTCACTCTGTAGACAAGTAAACAGGAGACCTTCACAAGAAAAGCATCATCAGAATAATTCACAGTCCTGCTAACTCCTAAAGCTAAGAGTAAATGCACATCAAGAGTAATAAGATTAATTGTTCTGCAGACGAAAGTGCTAAGAGGATGCATATTTGCAGGGACTTGCGTCCACCTCCGATGTTGTTTGAATTCACAGCTTTGAAATTTCTTTGAAAAGTGCTGTTTGTTCAGAGACTACATTTAAATATAGTATCCGAGGCTTGGGTGGACCCAGCCCTCCAACCACCACACCTCTTTTCCTGCAGCAAATTCCAGAGAAGTAGGAGAGTAAATCTGAGCGTTTTTCTGCATTACAAGTATTTTCATTTCATTTTTCATAAACACCTTCTACATCTTCAAATAAGCACTGTTCTCGTGCAAGCTGCTGCCGCCGGAAGGCCTCCTTTTATGGGATGAAAGCAGCCCTGTACCTTAGATACAGTCTCTTGGATCAGGTGCGGCGCCATCACACCAGTGCAGGCAGATGCTTGGGATGCTCTTCCGGGTTCCAGGATGGCCCAAGTCGCGCTGCAGCTGCAGGGAAGCATCACCACTCTCCGTGCAAGGGCAAGTTTCAAATCAGAGCTGCCGCCACTCCTTAAGCCCTTTGGGCTTCTGTGCTGTGTACATTTTCTGTTCCAGTTACTCTTTTGCTCGCTGCCTTATTCTTGTGCTTATTTGGAATTTTAATGAATTGTTAACTCTTTGGTAAACTCCATAAAGAGATATGACAGCATTTTCACTTAAGTATTCTCTAAAACTCCAACGCAGGGCCAAGAATTTAAACGTACCTATGAGATGTTTGTTGAGATGATATCATCTTGCTCAGATATTACAAACGACTGGGACTAATTCCCTAGTAAAATACTAATCATATTCTCAAGCTCTCATTCTGGTTGTGTTGCCAAGAATACTATTAAGCTCATGGCCTATCCACTTCTCAATACTGAGAAGACAGGTTTGACAGCACACGATGATTAAAATGTTTAATGTTCAATTAGCCTTCTCGGATTGCAGCTAGTGAAGGCACTGGCAAGCAATTTTAAGTTTGTATTATGGTGAAGATTGTTTTACAGAAGCCTTAAGAGAGCAACTTGAAAAGGGCATTGCTGGCTTAAAACTTAAAATATCCAAAGCACCATTTAAGAACTACCAAGTCCAGATAAAAGGAYTGCAGCTGTAAAAAGGAAAAGAAAAGAAAAAGCAAGCGAGTGGCATAGACTAGAAAACTGAAAACTGTAATATAACTCCAATGAAGAATTCATTTACTCTGACAGAAATAGGGAAAATAGGGGAAAGGTGGGCAATGTGGATGACTACTAAATTTACGGTAGTCTCATAAACTTCCAATATTAGGGTTGCTGGGGACCTAGGGGTAATTTTCCTGAGCCATTACATCCAAAGACATATCACAAAGTGAATATGTAGTAAGAGTACATAAAATGTGTTATGAAATGTGATGAATTCCCGTCACCGAGAAGCCAAGAACGTATGCTGTGTTGACTATCGTGGGGATACGGTCAGAGGCAGCAGAGTTGGGGGTGTTGTCGGTGCCTGGGGGTTGTGGTGTATGAGAGTGTGCACTGACGGTCAGTCAAGTGTCAGAAACGCAGGACCGAGCTCTGCACACAAGCCGAGTGAGCTAAGTGGTCAGCAGTCTCCGCCATGGCTGACTGGACTCTCGCGCACCCAACCCTCTCAGGCTTGTGCTTTGCAGAGCTTTCAAATCTTGCCCTTCCTCACGGGGAATGACATCCTATTTCACAGAACCAGAGAGGCAGCCTGAAGAAGACTCAGTAGTGTAACTCCAAGTATCTAGTCAGAGGAATCACTGGAGAACGAGTGGTCTGACCAGCCAGCATTTTACCCAGTGTCACCTAAAAGTCCACACTGACTTCAGACTCTTTCAAATGCTTCCAAGTGAAGTCTGAAATGTCACCCTAGTCCAGCCACAGAGTTGAAAGCCAAGGGTGTGCCATCATGACTGTCTCTTATACTTTTAGTGTTTCTGACTCTTGATATAATATAATTTCTTCTTCCCTCATGATCATGGCCACTGTGAACCTATACCTTTGTTTTTGAGTAAATTTTCACTTTTATGTGGCTTTAAATTATAGTGACTTCAACTGCGATAAAAAAAAATCCAGGAAGGGCAGATTCATGAAAGAAGAAATGTAAATTACCAATATATATGCAAACATTCAATTTTTATAGTAATAAATTAGATGCCAATTAAAAGGCAATTTCTTTGCATATATGAAGTTGGCAAGGATGAAAAAAATGCCATGATTTGAGAGGTTCAAGAAAGCAAGCACTGTAGTATGTCGGTACAATAAAAGGAAAAAATCAGAAACTTGTTCAAAAATTCATGAACAGCACTGGTTACCACATGGAGAAAATTGAGAAGGGGGAAACTGTGATATAGATTATTAAGGGATATTGCTGAAGATGGTTTAGGAGAATTTAATGGTATCAGGAAAACCACAGGTTCTTACAAGACAAAATAGGTTATCGAGCACTACCATCCCACTCCTGTTCACACACACACACACACACACACACACACACACACACACACACACACACAGAGGACAGTGTCCTGGTGGGCATCGCACTTTGTCTTTTACATTGTGTCTAACGATAAGCATACACTACTTAACTAATGGACCACGGTACATCCAGCGGTAGTGTGGCCTTCCAGGGTCCGCGCCCCCATCCCTCACGGTTTCCTTGCTGTTAGCTCTTAGACTCCTTTTCTGTGGATCCTCCAGGCATTGGGGCCTTCCCAGGGGTGTCTGCTATTAGAATATTCAAAGTCTCCAGAGGCTTTGGTTGAGCACTGACATTACCAGGGGCTCCTGTCTTTTGAGCCTAAGTGCGTCCACTTTGTCTCTGTTCCTGTTCAGAGTCACCCAGTCAGTCTCTGAGCGCCGGTTGCACTTTTGAATGTTTTCATGTTTTTCCTTCCGTATGCAGCAGCCATTCCTAGCTCTGTGTGATTACAGACTGACTTGTAAGATGTTCCATCCGTTTCCAACATTAACGCCCTTTACTCTGTCGGAGAGTGTGACATTTCCCCCTTTCCTCAGGAGGGAGCAGGGCCATCACAATCAGCTTCCACAAAAGATGTTTAGGCCAAAGTGCAGCAATTTGAAGTGAAGCTGCCACTCAAGATGAAAGACCATTCTATGCAAATTTCAGGAGAGATGTCACAGTTCTGGGGGAAAGGTGAGTACTGTGTGGAAAGTTTTAGGAGAATACAGATTGTCACGTGCTTTCCTGAACATGGAAAATGGCATTACTGAAAACGCTTCTCAATTATGGGTGGATAAATACACAGTGCCCAGTGGAAGGTGCTGGCTGGTTCTATATATCAAAGGCCGGTGTATTCAAGAATCAGCCCTGGACTCAGAGATAGTGATGCTCCCTCCCTGGTCAAAGTGAACAGTTTACTCCTGGGAACCACCAGAGCATCCCTTATTATGGATGCCGATCCTAGAAGGGCCCCCGTCATGTCCTCCACGTATACCAGGCAACACTGGGCACTGCAGATTCCTATCCAAAGAATTCCACTTTCCTCTGAAAACAAAAAACAAAAAAGAAACAAAAAACCAAAACACCCCCCCCACACGCAAACATCTGCAGACTTCTTTCTCTGATTATTTTGCTTTTAGAGTTTCAGCTCTTCTCTCCTGGGGAAACTGAGATTATTTATAGGCTACCACTCAAGCACTGTCCCTACAGACTGCCCTATTAGGTGAGAAAGAACACTGGGATGCAAGATTCTATTTATGTGAAGGGGAAAGCATGTCCAGACACAGTCAAGAAAATAATGGTAAATGGTTAAAAAAAAAATGTATTGGGAAAAGAAGTAAAGAATTGAGGGAGAAAGAAAAAATAAAATATATTCTCTTCTTAGAAATAGATTTGGAGCCGGGCGGTGGTGGCGCGCACCTAATTTAGTCTCAGCACTTGGGAGGCAGAGGCAGGCGGATTTCTGAGTTCAAGGCCAGCCTGGTCTACAGAGTGAGTTCCAGGACAGCCANCCACGCCCGGCTTCTGACCTTTGAAAAAAAGAAACCCATCCAGGTCTCACCCTTTGCTTAGATGACTTTTGACATTGCATTGCTGCTGTGGCATTGACAAGTTATTGAGGTTTCAAAGACCCACGGCCCGTGACTCAGAAAACACTCCTGGAAAATTCATACGAAGTGTTACATTCAGTTGAAGTTCACGGTGATGCTTCCAAGAAGCACCCTTCGCRAGTGAAGCTGCYGMGTTTCTGGCAATTCCTARGTAAATATAGATAGCCCTTGCTGGTCATAGGATCAGTCTGCAGGGACAGGCATAAGTCCATAAACTTTCCCAAAGGTTCATGGCCTGTTACACGTGCTTAGGATCCTGCAGTTTATCCTCACTGCCTCTGAAGTAGATATGCAATTACCAGAGAGTTCACGGGCTCCTAACACAGTGCCTCTGAGGGCCTTTTATTTTATTTGGAGCTTTGCGCTGAGACTCAGAAGGACTTAGACCATGCGCARTGATGTGGGTGCAGTTGACTCAGCAGTGAGGAAGCTTTGACCTCCTTGACAGCCTTTCCGTAGCTCTATTCTGCTGTAGTTGAAGGATTGAGGGAGACACTTTGTAATCTCGCAGTTCCCGAACCTAATCCCGGCTGTAACTGTTGCAAAACGCACAGATGTGACATCGTAGACATTTTACTCCCTGGGTATTTTCTAAATCCTCGGAGCAGGAGTGGGCCTCCTTTCAAGCGCACAGTGATTGATGCAAAGAGACTTGGTTCCTGGAAGCCCCCGGCCTGCTTATCACAGAGCATTAAGCCAGCATTCAGGRAGAAGTCTGGAGAAGTCATCATCCCGGAGGTTTTTGGCACAGGCAGAAAAGGGCTTTTCTTAAAAGAACGCATGGGGACTGGAACGCTCCCAAGACCTTCCTTTCCTTTTTTGTCCATGAAGTGAACTTCAGAGTAGATTTGTGCAGAGAAAAGGCAGGACCCCGGTTAGGAGGCGTCGTCAGAGGTACGGCATCTGTGCTTGGCCGAGTCGGGTGCTCAGTGTCTCTCCTCTCTGGAGTCRTTCCCTGCTCCTGGAGGTGCTCCTCAAACGACACCCCCTCGGACTCAAGACCCATGACTTCTTGGCTGGCGTAGCCTGTGGGCCCGGCCTGCTAATAGAGAGAGGTTTCCCATGGGGACAACCCTAYTCCCCAAATATCTCTCATAGTGAGTTTCCTTAGTGCTAGGTCTCTACTGTTGATCATGACACAGGGTTAGTTTTACACAATCTGTAAAGATTATGACTAGGTGATGTTTTGTGGTATTTTAATTTTATTCGAGGAGACCAGAGATTTTTTTCTAAATTGTGGGGTTTCGTACAAGGGTATATAGCAGATGCTAAGGTCTGGAGAAAAGTCCTCCTATTCTTTCCCCATCTCCCACCCCTTCCAAGGGTTTGTCCTTCTTAGAGGTGATCTCTTTTCCTCTAGCACCCAGCGCAGGGCCTGGCCTGCACCCTGCAGCTCCYGGAAGTCCTTAGTCTGCACTGTCTGSTGTCCTTCCTGGGGGATCTGTTGGCTGTAGACAGATCTAGGGACAGATAAGGAGGCTGACTGACAGCTCCGCAGCTTCCTCAGTTGCAGGGCTGTGCTCTGCAGAGGTAGAGGGCTGAGGAAGAGGCTGGMTGCATCATCAACACACCCACCCACCCCCCAGGTCCATCTGCAGCAGCAGTGAGGGAAACAGCGATTCAGCGTCCGTCCGCAGACCCTCCGGCTCCAGCRGAGCTTGCTGCTGGGCACACTTGGTTATCTGAGGTCTCCATCTTACTCCTATTTACCCTCTCACTGGGCTTTCCCCGCTGGGGCAAAGGAAATCCAGGTCTGGATAACATTAGTCCAAGATTGCATAAGAACGGCAGTCCGTGACCCGAGCTTTGATTCCCGCTCCGTTATCTCTCTGTGTGACCTTAGGCAAACAGGCCTTCTAGGTTGCTCAAAACTCTACAGTGCGGTGTCACTGCAAGGCCCACCTGAGAGGGACTGGCAGAGGTACTTTAGGACTACTGTCACAGATCCTCAGTTCTATGGAGGTTATAGTGCCGGTGCTGATAACTAGGAGAGAAATTAAATTCAGATTCTGATTTGTTGGCCTGTGCCGGGCCTGAGTGCGAGGCTGGTTCCTGGTTCACTCRAGAAGCCAAGATCACATCATGGTTTACCCAAGGCTAGGCATGCAGYTCACACTCCAGGGACGAAGCTGCTGGCAGCAATTAGTCACACCAGTTTCCCTGGGATCGCGTTCAGACGAATTTCCACTGCCACTACTGATCTGGGTTTCTGCACAGTTTATAGTCCTGAAGAAAGCTGATAGCA
>BDUI01013375.1:0-11385 GCA_002335545.1 Apodemus speciosus | reverse complement strand
CCCCCCCCCCATATCCTCTTTCCGTTCTAGGTTTCTCCCTCCTTCCCCACTTTGATCGATTTGTTCTTCCTCCCAAGTGGGACTGAGGCCTCCCCACTTGGCATTTCATCTTGTTGACATTTTTGAGTACTGTGGAGTGTATCCTGGGTACTCTGTACTTTTGCAGGGGGATAATATCCACGTATTACTGAGTACATACCATGCATGGCCTTATGGGTCTGAGCTACCTCATTCAGGATCATATTTTCTAGTTCCATCCATTTGCCTGTAAAGGTCAAGATGTCCTCATTCTTAAGAGCTGAGTAGGAAAAGGGCTGAAGCCCTGATGGCCAGCAGCAAGAATGGAAACTGCAACCTCAGTAGATAGGTAGTTGGGGGGAACCCTGCAGAATACACCAGACATCTGGGAGGGGAAAGACTCTCAGGACTCATAGGGAGGGACCTTAGTTGAAATGCCCAACAGTAGGGAGAGGGAACTTATAGAGCCCACCTCAAGCAGGAAGACAATACATCAAATGAGGGAGAGGGGAACCATCCCACAGTCACAACTCTGACCCACTGAAATTAAACAGAACAATCAGCTAATAATTAGTCTGTGTTACTACATATTTGTGTATACATAAACATACACATATTTAAATACTCTCATGAATATAATGCCCATTTATAAAGTAGATGATAACAAAATTGGGAGAGATCAATGGGGTACATATGGGAGTTTGGAGGAATAACATGGATGTAGGAAATGATATAATTATATAATAATGCCAAAAATAAAAAATAGAGGTAAAAATAAAAAGCAATTTAAAGAAATTAGCATGAAGAGCAGGGCTTTAACATTTTAAAATTCTGTAGCTATTTGTCATGTGTTATAAAAGAAAAATAGCACAGTGCTAAGTGTAGGTAATTCCATGTGTTTCAAGTGAAGGACTAGAGGATTAAAAAGTACGCTAGAGTCCTGAACTTCTACTTGATTGCTCCTCAAATTAGATGATGAGGTCTTATTGGTGTGGACAACACATATCTTGGTTGTGGCATCAAAGAAAGTATACACGCATGCACTGTGACCTCTCTATACCACTATAGCACTAGACCAAAATCATTAGTTATTAATGCTAGTGTAGAGTTAGTCCTTTCACTCTTGACAGGAATGCTCAGTTAATCAACATAGCATATCCTGGCCATAAGTGTAAGCTTATTAGTTTAGGAACATGAAGTCTTATGGGAAGTACTGGAAAGATGTGGTTTGTTGTGCTGGTGAATCATTGGTTGAGTTCATGCTCCTCCTCAAAATTAACAGTATAAAGAGCTTTGTAGGTTCACATTCTTCACAACCATTTTCCTAATCTGAGCATCTGCAAAAGAGCAAAGTTAGGAATCATGATGGTGAAATTTCTGCTGCTAGCATTGGCATTTGGACTGGCTCATGCTCAGGTAAATGCATGTCTGTGTGTATGTGTGAGCTTCCCTGATAGCATATTTCTTTGGATGTGATATACTAGCCAATCAATTCATGCAGGTACATCTGCATGAAATAACTTTTCTGTCTTTCACTCATGTACACACTTGCAATCATATTTTCACTAGTATGAAGCCAGTGAAATAAAGAAAATAAATTTTTATATGCAGAGTATATGAGGAGAAAAGATTAGCAGTTTCAGGTCCATGATTCTGTGTTAATCATGTCATCATATTGCTAGGGGTTGTGCTTCATTTCGAGAAACATAATATTCAACTAATAAATGAAATATTATTGATTGGTATTTAATGTCAGTTTAAGGATTTCAGGTATTGATATCAGAGATGAGTATACCAACACATTATCTAATGGTCTATTGTGGTTTTTATTTTTTGTCATTGTTGCTTTTTGAGCTCGAAGGAAAATGGAAAACCATTGCCATCCTTGCTGATAATGAAGACAAGATAGAGGCAGGTGGTCCTCTGGAAATCTTTATTCGTGAAATTACTTGTGAGGAGGGATGTAAAATAATGAAAGTCAAATTTTATGTCAAGTAAGCATATTATCAAGACTGTAAACTGAGAAAACTATTTACTTTCTCTCCCTTTATGTTGTAAAACTCACAGAGTAATGTTCTGTAACTGGTCAGGAAATTGAAGACCTACTTTTAGCATGCAATTATATCATTTTGGGTTGTGGAAGCTCTGGATACCACACAGAGAGATGCTCTTTCTAATTCAATGACTGATTCCTGAGGGAACCTTGTGGTTTGAGGGCTACCATTGAATATTTTCATCTGTGTTAGATTATAGAATATTCTAAAGAACTCCTCTGTAGAAAGGTGATGGTATAACCATTTAAGTCAAAGTCATACACATTATGTTATTCAATTAGTGATGTCATAACAATCTTCCACAAGTAGGTCAGATATATCTGTTTTGCTACCCTTTTCTGAAGCTCTATGTTCAAAGATTTTTCTCTCTGATATGTGGATGACTATTTTTCAATTCAGGAGTCCATATCACCTAAAAACTAAAAATGCTTAGAAACATTTCTCTCTTATAGTCAAAATTTAAAGATTATAAATGAAAGCACAATACAGACATATAAATATGTTCATATATTAGGTCTAGAGTGGAATAAGCAAATTAACACAATGAAACATACATAATGATGAGTAAATTTTGGATAAGGAAGTCACCTGTGAACAGATGAGGCAACATTGGCACAATGAAGTAAGATATGTATATAAGTATAAACAGGATGATGTTTTGTAAATAGGAATTAGCACATTCAAGGGAGGAATAAGTAATTAGGTCCTATCTCTGTACACTGATAACTTTATTGATCATTTACCTCCTCAAATGCGTTATAATACTTGAAGATATTTAATATGAATTCAATAGTGATAAAGAATAAACCATGGTTTTCCTCTTTAATTTTTAGTCAAAATGGACATTGCTCATTGACAACAGTCAATGGGTATCTGCAAGAAGATGGCCAAACATATAGAAATCAGTGTAAGTATAGTATCAAGGAGCACTCTCTATGACTAATGAATTGTGATTGTGTACATTCATCCTAATATTACAGTAGCCCAAAGGTACATGGATGTAGAGAAATCTTGGCTCCTTGATTGATTATTAATCTTTCCACCCCAGTGAGATATGCTGCCTAGTCTGAATACATTGTCAGTCACCGATGGTTACTTGTTGAGTTACACTATTACATAAAGATGGAAATAGTACTAACAACGTATTTTCCAAGTAACTTCCTTACAGAAAAATTATTTCTAGAAAAATTTTACTGTTCATTTCTTTATTTCATATGGTATATCACTTTGTTATCTGCCAATCCCGCTACTCTATATTAGGGCTCCATGGCTTCCAACATCTTTGCCAAGTTCATGGTTTAGGTTCCCACAAACTTTCATTACAAATATAATCTACCACCTTTGAATGATGAATATTTTACTTAACACTGTTATTTCAGAAATCCTTTTTATCTTGGTAAAGATCATATTTTTCAGATTACTGAATTAAAAGCTTCAATTTTGAAAAGCAGTTAGGGATCAATTCAGCTTAACAATTTGAGACCSTTTACCTCAATTTTGTAAGAAAATTTTAATTAATAGCCACATTATTCAACTAAGTAATACACAATTTGACCTTTGGTTTGATCTTTAAAATACAGAGTGCACAGTCAACTGTTGAGTAAATGCCTTACCTATCTTTACATATACAGTTACAGTCAGTTTTAAAGTAGTCTTATAATAAATAGTAAGAGAAGAGTTCCATTTTTTCCTTTCCTTTGACCAACTTTTATCATTTATTTAGGGTTGTTAAGTAGAAATCACACACACACACACTGTACACATAGGTACACACATGCACACTCAACATGCATAAGTATACATACATTCACAGTCATATTCACATGTAGATACACAAATGTATGACCACAACATGAGTACACACATGAAAATATAGGCATAGAGAAACACAAGTACAAGCATATACATAGGCATATGTACACACACATATAGAGGACTACACAAATAAACCCACTTTGCACACACACAATATCATTGTGTGGTAATCCCTAAAACTTTTGTCTTTACCACATTTTCTTCTATAATTGTACAAGGCAAAAACCTTTGTGTATATTAGGAATCAGTACTCTGTAATTTCTTCATGTGCACATTTACCCACCAACAATTACCATGGTGAGAAACCAAGTTATTTTTTACTTTCACAAAATTAACAATTGGCCTTTGAGATCCTGTTTTTTTTTTTTCTAAATTTCAGCAACACCCAAATTGTCTTGATAGAAGTAATTCAGTGAAAAGCAAAATTATCTATACTTAGGATTCTTAATCAATTTTAATTAGTGGAAATGTTTTGTTACTATAATTGGACAGAATATGCAAAATGAATGCCACTGGAATAGCTATGCTCACATGGTTTATATATTAGTGAACAGAGAGAAGATTGCTTGAGTCAGTAAATTTGAATATTTAGCAGAAAACGGATTATATCAACTGTGAGAAAACATGAATGATACTGTGTTTTGAAGTATTTCCATTATCATTACAGATGAAGGTGATAATCATTATGAACTTATCGAGGCAACATCAGAAAACATTGTCTTTTATAGTGAGAATGTGGATAGAGCCAGCCGGAGAACAAAATTGCTTGTTGTTGTTGGTAAGAATGGCAGTAGATCTCTGAAATAGTAACAAAATTGTTGCTCTGCAAATAAGTACTAAGTAAGATCCCCCCAGTACAGTATTAGAGGATTTCCAAAGTACTTTGTACTAACTGAGAACTAGATTGTGTGTGGACCAACTAGTGCATTCTATTGAAATTTCAGTAGTTGAAACATTGATGACTGAGGGTGATAGAAGAAGTGATTGGAAGAGTTCATGTTCATGTTTCCTCCCTAGACAATATGGAGCAAATGTGACTTTCCCTAATTTCAGACAATTTTCAGTGACAATTCAGTAATTGCATAGAAAATTGAAGTATGAATGCTAGAATGTAGACTCAGAAAAATGTGAAGGCTATATTGAATCTACTTGAAGACTCTGTTGTGGTTTTGAAAGTGTATAGGAGTGAGATAAGTGAGTTCTCTAGGCAAGTATTTATTATTTTTACTTTTGTGCTTTGTGAAATACCAAAACATGATGCCATATTTCCATTTAGATTTTATTGAATGTGTACATGGCACTTGGGATACTTCTTATTGACAGGACTGACAGATCTAGGGTGGATTAGTTTGGAGAAGTTGATATTTTCTATAGATTATTATGGTGGGACACAAAGGAAGCAATGCACATTATGCAGGATTCACATGAACAGATCTCTGACACTGTCATTCATGCAATGCAGGAAAAGGTACACCTCTAACATATGAACAAAAGGAAACACTTGCTAAGTATGCTGAGGAAAAGGACATTTCACCTGAAAGCCTTCGAGATGTCCTGGCTACAGGTACCTTCAATGCATATTCATTTTGTCATAACTTAGACATATCCATATCCATCTATCTATCTATCTATCTATCTATCTATCTATCTATCTATCTATCTATCTATCTATCTATCATCTATCATCTATCTATCCATCTATCTTTCTCTTACAGTAATGTCCCTGATTTAGATTAAATCAAATTATGTCTTACCTTACATTGTCAGTGCCAGGAATAACCATTGGGGAACTGTCCTTATATTTTTATATCAGTTCTGTCATTCCTTACCCCACGCAATTTCTTTCATAGATACCTGTCCAGAGTAAAGTACCATCTAGAGGTGAGTAGAAACAAGAGCCATGCTTTCCTATCTTGATATTTAAATTGACACAGGCTTTGACATCAAAGTATTTGAGATCAAAATGTGAAATAATTTGCATTCAAAATGAGGAAAAGTGCACACAGACTATTACTTGTCCTTTAAAGTCGGAAATCTTATAGTGGCAAAAATGAATAAGAGAATGTTTTAATCTAGAGAATAATACAATGGAATTTTACTCTCATTCAGAATTGGTAATATTTTGTATTTATGAAATCGTGTCTTGTCATTTGAAAATTTTTCTTTACATATCATTTGTGGAATATTATTTGCTATGGGTAAGGTATAAGTTTGTTGATTTCATCAGTACCTTCTTTGAAAACTGTCTAAATTTTCATGCAGAACTACACAATGCCATTATTTACTTTAGAAACTGCTCCTACAAAATCCAAACTACAAGGCATGGATGCATTCTAGGACAGAAATAGACTGTGTACCAATCTTTTTCAATAGTCTATGCTGTTAGATTAAATTTTGTTGTCCAGAAAAGCCAAGAATGAAATCTCACTGTCAGTTTAATAATGTGTAAATTTTTCTCTTTCATATTTGTACAGATAACAACTGGATGAGAATTATGTGTCATAACCTCTTGACCATGGAATCAGTATCATCTATAAATCATCTTTCCTATCAGAATAAATTTTCCCTACCCTGTGCAGTGAGGATACAGCATACTTAATTCCTGAATTGCCTTTATTTCCCATTTTCATGATCTATAAGCAGTTCTTCTTGTTTGAATGACTGAATAAAATGATTCAAGTAGCAATAATGATCTTGTGAAAAGAGTCTCATTCAAAATGCAGAAAAATATCTACTAAATATAGTTTCTAAAATCAGTCTTGTGTAACAAATGACATGCTTATTACTGAAAATCTCATAATATTTGAAATTGTCCCTCTTATTTGAAAGCTATTGGCAACCACAGAAATGAATTTTATGTTTTACTTCATATTTACTTTCATCTGTAAATCGTGATATGACTTTGATGTCTTAATGCATTAGAATATTCCATATAACAAACACTTTAGGCCTGCCTACATTATTTTTTATTAGATATTTTCTTTATTTACATTTCAAATGTTATCCCCTTTTCTGGTTTCTCTTCTGAAAACCCCATATCCCATCTACCCTCCCCTTGCTTACCAAGACACCCACTCCCACTTTTCTTTCCTGACATTCCATTATACTGGGACATCAAGCCTTTTCACAACTGGGGCCTCTTCTTGCTTTAATGTCCATGAAGGCCATCCTCTGCTATATGTGCAGCTGGACCCATGGGTCCCTCCATGTGAATTCTTTGGATGGTGGTTTTGTCTCTGGGTAATCTGGGCATACTGGTTAGTTCATATTGTTGTTTCTCATATGGGACTGCAAGCACCTTCAGTTCCTTGGGTCTTTTCTCTAGCTCCTCCATTGGGGACCTTGTGCTTAGTCCAATGGCTGACCGAGAGCTTCCAATACTGTATTTGTCAGGTACTGGCAGAGCCTCTCAGGAGACAGCTATATCAGGCTCCTGTCAGCAACCACTTGTTGGCATCCATAATATTGTCTGGGTTTGGTGAATATATATGGGATGGAACCTCATGGGGGGAAGTCTTTGGATGGCCTTTCCTTCGGTCTCTGCTCCACACATTGTCTTTGTACCTCCTCCCATATGTATTTTGTTGCCCTGCATAGAAGGACCAACATATCCATAATTTGGTTTTCCTTCATCTTGAATTTCATTTGGTCTGTCAATTGTAGCTTGGGTATTCCATGCTTTTGGGCTAATATCCACTTATCAGTGTGTGTATACCATGTGTGTTCTTTTGTGATTGGGTTATTTCACTCAGGATGATATTTTTCTAGTTAGATCTATTTGCCTAAGAATTTCATGAATTAATTGTTTTAATAGCTGTGTAGTATTCCATGCAAATGTACCACATTTTCTGTATTCATTCCTCTGTTGAGGGACATCTGTGTTATTTCCAGCTTTTGGCCATTATAAAGAAGTCTGCTATGAACATAGTGGAGCATGTGTTCTTAGAACATGTTGGAGAATATTCGGGGCATATGCCCAGGAGTGATATAGCTGGTTCCTCCAGTAGTACTATGTCCAATTTTCTGAGGATATGACAAACTGATTTCCAGAGTGGTTGTTACAGCTTGCAATCCCACCAGCACTGGAGGAGTGTTTCTTTTTCTCTACATCCTCACCAGCACCTGGGGTCACCTGAGTTTTTTTCCTATATTATTTGTTTACATTCAAAATATTTTCCCCTTTCCCCATTGCGCCCCCTCCCCCCATAAATCCCATAAGCCCTCTTCCCTTTTCCCATTCTCCAGTCAATCCCCTCCCACTTCTCTGTCCTGGTAAACCCCTATAATGCTGCATCAAGCCTTTCCAGGACCAGGGCCCTCTCCTTCCTTCTTCTTGGGAATGATTTGATATTTGACTTGTGTCTTAGGTATTCAGAGCTTCTGGGCTAATATCCACTTATCAGTGACTGCATTCCATGTGTGTTCTTTTGTGAATGAGCTACCTCAATTAGGATGATATTTTCCAGTTCAAACCATTTGCCTAAGAATTTCATGAATTCATGGGTTTTAATCGCTGAGTAATATTCCATTGTGTGAATATACCACATATTCTGTATCCATTCCTCCACTGAGGGACATCTGGGTTCGTTTCCATCTTCTGGCTATTATAAATCATAGCCATTCTGATTAGTGTGAGGTGGAATGTCAGGGTTGTTTTGATTTGCATTTCCCTGATAAATAAGGATGTTGAACATTTTTTTAGTTGCTTCTCAGCTATTTGATATTCCTCCGGTGAAAATTCTTTGTTTACCTCCATACCCCATTTTAATAGGGTTATTTAGCTCTCTGGAGTCTAACTTCTTGAGTTCTTTGTACATATTGAATATTAGTACTCTGTTGGATGTAGGGTTGGTAAAGATCTTTTCCAAATTTGTTGGTGTCCATTTTGTCCTATTGACAGGGTCCTTTGCCTTACAGAAATATTGTAATTTTATGAGGCCCCATTTGTCAATTCTTGATCTTAAGGCATAGGCTATTGGTGTCCTGTTCAGGAAACTTTCCCCTGTGCCCATGTGTTTAAGGGTCTTTTTCCAGTTTCTTTTCTGTTAGTTTCAGTGTACCTGAGTTTATGTGGAGGTCCTTGATCCACTTAGACTTAAGATTAGTACGAGGAGCTAAGAATGGATTGATTTGCATTCTTCTGCATGCTAGTCTCCAGTTGAGCTAGTACAATTTGTTGGAAAGGCTATCTTATTTCCACTGGATGGATTTAGCTCCTTTGTCAAAAATCAAGTGACCATAGGTATGTGGTATCATTCTGGGTCTTCAGTTCTATTCCATTGATCTACCTGCCTGTCACTGAACCAATAACATACAGGTTTCAACACTATTGCTCTATAGTACTGCCTGAGGTCTAGGATAATGATTTCCCAAGAATTACTTTTACTGTTGAGAATAGTTTTTGCTACCCTGGGTTTTTTTTGCTATTCCAGATGAATTTGAGAATTGCTATCTCCAGCTCTATGAAGAATTGAGTTGGGATTTTGATGGGTATTGCATTGAATCTGTATATTGCTTTTGGCAAGATGGCCATTTTTACTATATTAATTCTTCTGATCCATGAGCATGGGAGATCTTTCCATCTTCTGAGATTTTCTATTTCTTTCTACAGAGACTTGAAGTTCTTGTCAAAGAGATCACTCATTTAGTTAGAGTCACACCAAGATATTTTATATTATTTGTGGCTATTTTGATGTGTGTCTTTTCCCTAATTTCTTTCTCAGCCTATTTATCCTTTGAGTATAGGAAGGCTACTGATTTGTTTGAGTGAATTTTATATCCAGCTACTTTGCTGAGGTTATCAGCTGTAGAAGTTCTTTGGTGAAATATTTTGAGTTGCTTAAGTATACTATCATATCATCTGCAAATGGTGATAATTTGACTTCTTCCTTTCCAGTTTGTATCCCTTTGACCTCTTTTTGTTGTCTAATTGCTCTAGCTAGAACTTCAAGTACTATATTGAATAGATATGGAGAGAGAGGGCAGCCTGATTTTAGTGGGATTGCTTCGAGTTTCTCTCCATATAGTTTAATGTGTCTACTGGTTTGCCGTATATTGCTTTTACTATGTTTAGATATAGGCCTTGAATTCCTGATCTAAGACTTTTAGCGTGAAAGGTTGCTGAAGTTTGTCAAATACTTTTTTAGCATCTAATGAAATGACCATGTAGTTTTTTTTCTTTGAATTTGTTTATGTAGTGGTTTATTTAGATGGATGCCTGTATATTGAACCATTCCTGCATCCCAGGGATGAAGCCTACCTGATCATGGTTAATGATCATTTTGATGTGTTCTTGGATTCTGTTGGCAAGAATTTTATTGAGTATTTTTGCATCTATATACATAAGGGGAATTGGTCTGAAATTCCTTTTTTTTTGTTGGATCTTTGTGTGGTTTTGGTGTCAGCATAATTTTGGCTTTATAGAATGAGTTGGGTAATATTCCTTCTGTTTCGATTTTGTGTAATAGTTTGAAGATTATTGGTGTTGAAGATTATTGGTGTTAGGTATTCTTTCAAGGTCTGATGGAATTCTGCACTAAAACCATCTGGTCCCGTGGATTTTTTTTTTTTTGTTGTTGTTGTTGTTGGATCACTTTCAATGACCGCTTCTATTTCTTTAGGGGTTATGGGACAGTTTAGATGGTCTATTTGATCCTGATTTAATTTTGGTATTTGATATCTGTCTACTAAGTTGTCCATTTCTTCCAGCTTTTCCAGTTGTGTTGAGTATAGGCTTTTATAGTAGGATCTGATGATTTTTTGAATATACTCAGTTTCTGTTGTTATATCTCCCTTCTCATTTCTGATTCTCTTAATTTGGATACTGTCTTTGTGCCCTCTGGCTAGTTTGGCTAAGGGTTTATCTATCTTGTTGATTTTCTCAACGAACCAGATCCTGGTTTTCTTGATTGTTTGTATAGTTCATTTGATTTCAACTTGTTTGATTTCAGCCCTGAGTGTGATGACTTCCTGTCTTCTACTCCTCCTGGATGTATTAGCTTCTTTCTGTTCCAGTGCTTTCAGGTGTGCCATTATGCTGCTAGTGTATGCTCTCTCCAGTTTCTTTTTGGAGGCACTCAGGGCTGTGAGTTTTCCTCTTAGCACTGCTTTCATTGTGTCCCATAAGTGTGGATATCTTGTGCCTTCATTTTCATTAAATTTTGAAAAGTCTTTGATTTCTTTCCTTATTTCTTCTTTGACCAAATTATCATTGAGCAAAACATTCTTCAGCTTCCATGTATATGTGGGCTTTCTCTTCTTTTTGCTGCTATTGAAGACTACCCTCTCTATAGTGATCTTATTGGAGGCAAGGGATTATATCAGTCTTTTTATATCTCTTGAGGTCTGTTTAGTGACCAATTATATGGTCGATTTTACAGAAGGTACCCTGAGGTGCTAAATACATATATGTATATGTATATGTATATGTATATGTATATGTATATGTATATGTATATGTATATGTATATGTATATGTATATGTATATGTATATGTATA
>BDUI01013372.1:25367-36617 GCA_002335545.1 Apodemus speciosus | reverse complement strand
GAGAGGAGAGGAGACCATTTGCTTATTGAAACAGGCAAAGGTCTACTTTTCAGGGGACTACAAATTCTTGCATTTAAATCTAGACTGATCCTGTATGCTTGTGATTTCRACTCTAAGACTGAATGAGAACTTTCTACTTTAAATAGTATGTGTTAATGTGTKTGTGAGTATATGAACTCAACTGCTGTGTTTCATACATATAGAAGTCTGTTCTAGTCACTGGTCTATTTCTGTGAAGAGACACTATGGCCAAGACAACTCTTATAAAAGAAGGCATCAAATTGAGGGTTTGTTTACAGTTTTGGAGGATTAATCTATTATCATTGTAATAGGAGCATGATGAGACACAGGCAGGCAGGCAGGCATGGTGCTGGAGCAATACCTGAGAGTTTTACATCCTAATTCATAGGCAAGGCTCAGGGGAGAACTGAACACATTTTAAGACTTGGTTTTCTCCTTCCATGGTAGGTTCTATTGACCAATCTCAGGTCATTAGGCATTTGCAGCAAGTGCATTTACTTGATGATGTATCTTGCCAGCTTTGAGTGGTAATTTTCTTTGATAGGTGTAGCAGAATTAAAAGAATCAGGCTTGGTGTTATGTTCAAGAACCTAATTATGCTCTTGCTTGTCWGGAGGACATCTAAACTATGGAAGCAGTAAGATGGCATCTGCTGCATCTCATGAAATGGCCTTTGKRGATAATCACAGTGGTAAATGGAAGAACAGATCTGTGGCAAAGGGGGAAATACATTGATTATTGGAATGGGAAATACTTTTGAGACATCTAGTATATCACACGAAATAGTAGGTCATCTATCGAGGTTGCCTAACAGATTTACTAAATTGCAAGCTGCAGAAGGCACCTCCCTTCTTATATCTAGATAATTCTTCCTTGTCAGTGAAACAAAAGAGAGAGAGATTCACAAGTATGACTGTCCTAAAAGAGAGAAGACTAAGAGAAATCTATCCACAGTTGTTATCAGGACCATCTAGTGCTTCTTAGCTTATGTGTCCTATGTTGTGCTATCCATGCCAAATACCKTGAAGAATGATTCTATCAACAACAACAAAAACAACAAAAACCCCTAGAATGTGGAATTCTTTCCATTCTCTACTCACTTTTTTTCCTATCTCATTTAATCTGTCAGTTGTGGATAAGCGAATATTCCCATCTCTTGAGGTCCTTTTGGTGTTGCCTTAACAACAGAGAATAGCACACTTATAGATAATTGCTGAATATTATTGTCAATCGCAAGACGATTAGTTTGTTAGTGGTACAATAACAAAGTACCACAATAGGAGGTGCTTGAATAAGAGAAATTTACTTTTCATAGAGTAAAGGTAAAGAAAACATACACAGGTTGGCTGCTTTTAAGAGATGAGAGAAGATTCTATGTGTTCCTTTCTCCTGGGCTGATGGATGATTACTTTAATAGAAGCCTGTGTCTGAATCTCCTCATATCATAAAGATTCTAGTTATCTAGGATTAGGGTCTACCCCAGTGCCCTCATTTTAGCTTAGCCCCCTCTGTTAAATTTTATCTACAAATTTGGGCATGTCCTGAGTCAATGGGAACACAAAATATAAAATCATGGGCCACACAATCAGCCAATGATGGTAACTAAAAATATGATGGACCAAAGGGAACATGCTTGATATGTAAAGGAAGATGTATTTACTTCATAAAAACAATTGTTGTCACTCAACATAGACATTTTAAAAAAAACATTCCATGTAAAAAAATACCTCTTCTAATAAATAGCAGAACAAAGTATATAAAATAAAGTTAGAACTTTAAAAAGTATCTTTGATGGAAACATATTCAGAAATATTAACGTTTACTCATAGGTTTAAAAAAATCTACTTTTTATAGATAGAATTAAGTCTTGTCCGGAGAGTTCTGAGTGGAGTGGTGGGGTGGCAATTGTGACTGCAGGTTTTTTGTTGTTGTTGTTGATTTTTTTAAACAAGCAAATGAGGATTGTTCTTGGAATGTGTTTTTGGGCTCCTCCCAGGTGCAGCTGATAGAAGTAAATTTACTTTGTATTACTCATTACTGCTTGTTTTTGCTATTTAATTTAAAGTTTAAAGTATTCTTAATATGCCTCTATGGAAAAATATGTTGTTTTTGCCACATGTGGCTTGTCCTTGTACTTGGGTGCACCTTGAATTTATGAGAACTTTACTCATGTTACCTTTCTTATTTTTTATTAGATAGTTTCTTTATTTACATTTCAAATGTTATCTCCTTTCCTCATTCCCCTCCAAAAAACCCCTATCACATCCCCCCTCCCCCTGCTCACTAACCTATCCACTCCCACTTCCCTGTCCTGGTATTCACCTATACTGGGACATCGAACCTTTACAGATCAAGGGCCTCTCTTCTCACTAATGTCCTACAAGGTCATCCTCTGCTACATATGCAGCTGGAGCCATGGGTCCCTCCACGTGAACTCTTTGGTYTGTGGTTTAGTCTCTGGGAGCTTTGGTGGTACTGGTTGGTTCATATAGTGGCTACAAACCCCATCAGCTTCTTGGGTCCTTTCTTTAGCTCCTCCATAGGGGACCCTGTGCTCAGTCCAATGGTTGGTTGAGAACATCCACCTTTGTATTTGTATCTGTCAGGTTCTGGCAGAGCCTCTCAGGAGACAGCTATTATTGGCATCCACAATAGTGTCTGGGTTTGGTAACTTTATATGGGATGGATCTCCAGGTGAGGCAGTTTCTGGATGGTCTTTCCTTCAGTCTCTGCYCCACACTTTGTGTCTGTATCTCTGACCATGGGTATTTTGTYCCCCCTTCTAAGAAGGACTGAAGTATCCACACATTGCTCTTCCTTCTTCTTGAGCTTCATTCATGTGGTCTGTGAATTGTATCTTTGGTGTTCTGAGCTATCAGTGAGTGCATACCATGTGTGTTCTTTTGTGACTGGCTTATCTCACTCAGGATGATAGTTTCTAGTTCCATCCATTTGCCTAAGAATTCATGAAGTCATTGTTTTTAATAGCTGAGTAAAAATAGCTGTGTAAAATATACCACAATTTTTNCCCCCTTCTAAGAAGGACTGAAGTATCCACACATTGCTCTTCCTTCTTCTTGAGCTTCATTCATGTGGTCTGTGAATTGTATCTTTGGTGTTCTGAGCTATCAGTGAGTGCATACCATGTGTGTTCTTTTGTGACTGGCTTATCTCACTCAGGATGATAGTTTCTAGTTCCATCCATTTGCCTAAGAATTCATGAAGTCATTGTTTTTAATAGCTGAGTAAAAATAGCTGTGTAAAATATACCACAATTTTTKTATTCATTCCTTTGTTGAGGGACATCTTGGTTCTTTCCAGCTTCTGGCTATTACAAATAAGGCTGCTATGAACAAAGTGGAGCATGTGTCCTTATTACATATTAGAGAATCTTCTGAGTATATATATGCCCAGGAGTGGTGGAATGGTATAGCTGGGTGCTCAGGTAGTACTATGTCCAATTTTCTGGGGGCCCACCAGACTGATTTCTAGGGTGGTAGTACCAGCTTGCAATCCCACCAGCAATGGAGGAGTGTTCCTCTTTCTCCACATCTTCACCAGCATCTGCTGTCACCTGAGTTTTTGATTTTAGCCATTTTGACTAGTATGAAGTAGAATCTCAGGATTGTTTTGATTTGTATTTCCCTGATGATTAAGGATTTTGAACATTTCTTTAGGTGCTTCTCAGCCATTTGGTATTCCTTAGTTGAATTTTTTAATAGGGTTATTTGGTTCTCTGGAGTCGAACTTCTTCAGTTCTTTGTATATATTGGATATTAGCCCTCTATTGGGTGTAGGATTGGTAAAGATCTTTTACCAATCAGTAGGTTACCATTTTGTCCTACTGATGGTGTCCTTTGCCTTACAGAAGCTTTGCAGTCTTATGAGGTCCCATTGGGCAATTCTGGATTTTAGAGCATAAACTATTGGTGTTCTGTTCAGGAAAATTTCCCCTGTGCCAATGTGCTCAAGGCTCTTCCCCAGTTTCTTTTCTATTAGTTTCAGTGTATCTGGTTTTATGTGGTGGTCCTTGAACCACTTGGACTTGAGTTTTGTACGAGGTGATAAGAATGGATCAATTTGCATTTTTCTGCATGCTAACTGCCAGTTGAACCAGCAAGTTTGTTGAAAAGGCTGTCTTTTTTCCACTGGATGGTCTTRGCTCCTTTGTCAAAGATCAAGTGACCATAGGTGTATGGGTTCATTTTTAGGTATTCAATTCTATTCCATTGATTTACCTGCCTGTCACTGTACCAATACCATGCAGTTTTTATCATGATTGCTCTGTAGTAGATCTTGAGGTCAGAGATGGTGATTCCGCCATAAGTTCTTTTATTGTTGAGAATAGTTTTCACTATCCTAGGTGTTTTGTCATTCCAGATGAATTTGGAAGTTGCTCTTTCTAACTCTATGAGGAATTGAGTTACAATCATGTGACCTTTCTTAACCCTYAGAGTATAAATTGTCTAGGGCACTGAATAAAGTTGGGTTTTGCATAAGACATTCGTGTGTCTCATTTATCAGCTCCATTCTGCCAGGTCCCACCACCTCTACAGAGGTGACAGCCTACATTCAAGTGTTTAATGAAAACATAAAGCTAGGTTTTGGCACCATCACAAATGGGTGTTCCGTAGAGATCTGTCAAAAAGATCTTTAAAAATGTTACCTGTAATCATTTCAAATGAATCTTACCTATTAACATTAGTTTTCCTTATAACCATGTACACAGCTCTGAATATAGAAAACTTGACAGCTGATCAGCAGCCACAATGCAAAAACTCTGTTACACATAAAGGATGTGCCTAAAGATGATGACAATATCTGTCTATGTGAAATGTGTGAGTTTAAGCCAATTTAGCAAGGAAGTCTTGTGGAGAAGAATTGAGACACAATTGAGTAAGTTGCTAGTGCTAAAATTTGTTTTCTAAGATACTTTTTTAAATTATGTTAAATCTTTTAAAATTATGGAGCACTCTTCTTTATGTGGCACAAAACCTCAGGGGAAAAAGCCCTAACCATTCTTATGAGTGGCTCCCATTTCTTTTCCTCAATTCTTTTTTTATTTTCTATATTCTTTGTTTACATTCCAAATGCTTTCCCCTTTCCCAGTCCCCCCCTTACCATATGTCCCTTAAGTCCCCTTCCCTCCGCCCTTTCCCCAATCACCCGTCTCCTATTTCTTTGTTCTGGTACTCCTCTATGATACTGGATCAAGTCTTTTCAGGACCTAGGCCCTTTCCTCCCTTCTTCTTGGGAATCATATGATTAGCTAATTGTGTCTTGAGTATTCAGAGCTTCTGGGCTAATTAATATCCACTTATAAGTGATTGCATTTCATGTGTATTCTTTTGTGATTGGGATAGCTCACTTAGGATGATATTTTCCAGTTCCAACCATTTGCCTAYAAATTTCATGAATTCATTGTTTTTAATTGCTGAGTAGTATTCCATTGTTTAACTATACAACTGATCTACCACCTTCCCCTAACACACATGAACTTGTTGATGCCCCACAGCCTGTGCTTATGGCTTAGTCTCCATTGATTTAGTAACAGGAACCTTCAACTTCATTTAAATTTACTCTGTCTTCTTCCTCTTTAGAATCAGTGGGAAGATATCTTAATGACCTCCAGTGGAGAAAGACTCTAAATGGGGTTTGATAGTCAGTGTTCTTTCTGTTTTCTTGGGAGAAAAGTCAAGAAGCAGTTTGAGACTTGGAGTCTTACCTTCTCCTCTCAAATACCCTAGTTACTCTCTTTTAGAAAAAAATTATCATGAAAAATCAATCTTTAATTGGGCCTGAGTAGCATACAAATGCCTTCAGAGGAGAGAATCTCCAAGTAGACAAAGTTGTCACCTGGCAATTTAGAAATTAGGAACTGAACAGGCTCAATAATCAAATAGATCTGCAAACCTCTCAGTGAACCCTAGCCTACTCTTAGATGCATTTTCAGAAAACCTGGCCTGAGTTTGGAGAAATTCAAAGCAATTTCATGGCTGCAGATGGAAACCAGGCCCAGCTCAGCAGTTCGAATGAACCTGAAACTCAGGGGCCATCTCCAGGGGTCTGAACCCAACCAAACCAAAACAGAGTAATGACTACCAGGGAACAATGGAAATCCCCTGTGCATTGGCTTGGCAGAAACTGAGAACAGGTTTGTTTTCTATTATTCAACAGTGATAAGTGAGACAACTTAAGTTTCCAAGATAGTTTGTCTGGGAGATCTGTGTTATGCAGAGGCATGATGAACAGACTCTAGGGCATTGCCACACCTCACATCCCTTGCTACACAGCAAATGTCTTGGAAAGTAATGAAGGATATTTAAACTATTGCAATTACATTAAGACATGGGCAATTTAGTATAAGATGGTTCTTCTGATATGATTACAGGAACAGGGCTATAGGGCTGTGTAGTGGTAGTTTTCTACAGCTTTCATCTCAGAAAGAATAGTATTAGAACTAAATTACTCTAGCCATAGACCTTGACCTCTGCATTTGAACTCCATCTCAACTGTTCTGGTTGACCACCAGGTTCCATATGATATCAGGCCAATGTCTTGCATGCTTGATGGAGCTGGTCAACCTTACCTTCAAAACACCTGCAATGCAGCAGCAATTGACAAAGAATTGTTTGACTTCTGAAAGGTGACTTGGCTTCTTTTCAAGGTCTTAAATAAACAATGATGACAATAGTTCATGAGAGAAGGTGTCCCTTTTTTCTTCCTTCTCTTTCTTGCCCCTCTCTCTATGGTGTCTTGTCTATAGCATTGTGAAGCTATAGCTTTTCAAGGACTTTGTATAAATGGACCAGCTTTCAGTTCCTCAAGCAAGTCAACTAATCTTTAAGATCAAATTTTATTAATTTTTTTGATAATTTCATGCACTGTATCATGAAAATATTCACCCATAGTCAATTCTTCCCCTTATCATCTTCTGAATCATTCTGTCCCTTCCCACCCAACTTTAAGATTACTTCTTTAGTTTTTATTTTTCTTCCTCTATAGCCATTGAGTCTAATTTGATTGTCCAGCTAGTTTTTGGATTGGGGTCTTCTAAAGTGTGTGGTCAGAGGCCATTTAGTATTTTATCTTGATTTGGTTAATCCAGTTTTTCAAAAAAATCATTAAAGATCAAGGCGAGCAAGGTGGTTCAGTGGGTTAAAATACCTATTGCCCAAGCCTGATGAGCTGAGTCCAATGCCTAGAACCTACGGTAGAAAGAACCAATTCTTCGAACTTGTTTTCTGGCTATAGCACACAAGCACTCACATGTACATAATGTGCATTTGCTTGCCCTAGCATATATCCATATATCATCTATCTATCAACCTTCTATCTATTTATCTATCTATTACCTATTCTATCGGTCTGCCTTTCTGTCTATTTGTCTATTTGGCTATCATATATCTCTTTATCATCTCTCTATCTATATCTATCTCTATATCTACCTATCATCTATCATCTATGTATTTATCTCTGTCTATCATCTATCTGGCTTGCTATCTCTCAATCATCTTTCTATAATCTATCTCATTGTATCTATCTGTCTGTCTGTCTATCTACCTATCTATCTTTCTATCTACCTACCTAAAAATCATCTATCTATAATCTATCTCATTGTATCTATCTATCTGTCTSTTTGTCTATCTACCTATCTATCTTTCTATCTACCTACCTACCTATCATCATCTCTCTGTTATCGATCCATTTGTTTTCTATCATCTATTTACCATCYATTTAACTATCATTCATCTATCTGTCATCTATYATCTGTCTATTWTTTTATCATCTATCACTACTTACTTATCTATCTCCATTACTCACAATATTAATAAAGAAAAACTTAAAAATATAAATCATGAAAGATTAAAGTACCTTAGTTGTTTGTAGAAGTAATGACCAATCTGTATTATAAACTACAAATTTTTATTTCTTATCTAGTCTGTAAATTTTTCTGAAAGCTAAATGAGAAAAAAAATTTCTACTGTGTATTTTAGGCTGACTTGTTATTACATTTTCTCCTGATATTTACCATTATTGGCATCATTATGGCTGCTGTTATTTGTCTTCTCATGATACTCACTCTTATGAACATTTACCTGCTTCCGTGGGAGAAGAAAAAGAGATGCAGGGAAACTCTCCTAACTGGATTTTCTTGTCTTCATCCTTGGCCTCACTCTCAGAAGTATCATTTCCAACTGAGCTCCTGAGTATTCGTTTGAATTTTCGTTTTCTTTTTACAAATTCTTCTATTCTCTGGATAGCCTCTATTCCATATACATTGATCTTTTCTTTACAGAAAGTAACTATCTTACGAAATATTACCTAGACGAGTCATTTATCATATGTGTTATATACTTTTYATGAGGGTTTTCAAAACTGTCTGCCTATTAGAATCATTCTGGGAAATTAAGGCCCAAACAAAACAACCTCAATTCTTGGATCGTAAGTAGAATAAATGAATCAGAAATTCTGAGACTGGGACCCTGGCATTACTTTCCATAGTTTTCTTCACATTCCTTCTTCAACTCTCCATGATTCTGCATCCTGATGTTTAACCCTATGTAGACAGTGTTTTGTTTTGTTTAAAAAAACAAATCCAAAAACCTCACTGCTTTACATAAATCAGTATGTCTGCATCACAATTTGTTACCTCTACCCCCAAAACAATGTCTGACACATCTTTGAGAGGTTGCCTTATAGAGGGGCATTTTCCTACAGCTGACTGTGCAAAGGCTGGTGTTTACTCTTCTGTAAGTCCTGTGGTYCATCAGCCCCACTGCAGCATCAGCAAGTTTAAGCCCTCCAAATGGCTGGTGGTTCCTGAATCCTGGTTTCTCAGGCTTTGTCCTTAGAATTGCGGTTTTGTTGTCAGGTAGAGTAAATTACTAGCCGTTTTCTTCAGTTACAAATATTGTTAAAAAAAAGTTTGTATAAGACCATTATTTACTAAAGCTTTATTCATACTTGTATCCAACATGATACTGAGAAATGAAAGGGAGGAAACACTCTTCCTATTCTTCTGTTCTAAATGTAGAAGTTGTCAGGGTCCTAATCCCATTCTAATACAGTTTTCAATTTARAAACCAGAAACACAATTTATGTACAAGAAATAGATTTTAACTATCAGGAATCCCCAGTCCTGTGACCAACTCCCCAAATTTCAAGAAATATTCCTGTATGAATAAACTTCAGCAGCACAAAAAATAATATTCCTTTTTGATATAAAATCTGACTGAATTTGAATTCCCTGAAAAGAGATCCTCAAGGAAATCTACACTCAACCCAAAGTAGACAGAATAGCAGAAAGTAACTGGGCAGGAAAAGATAATAACAAAAATTCAGCATGCTGTTGAGGTAAGTTTCAACACTGAGGAAGTCAGTGTCTAGACATACTATATGGAATCACTGTCTCCTGGAACAGTTCATTGTGGGAGAAGACAGTAGATGAATCTAGTCAACATCTTAGCACCAGTATGGCTCCTTTTCAGGGTTTACACTATTATCTTTTGTTCCCTAAAATTTCTGGTTATATTTCCTGGGACTGTCCAGACAGRTAATACAGAGGCTAAACCCCACACCTTCCTTGGTGACCCTTTATCTCTACAGCTCAGAAATAGTAAAACAATCCAGAACCTCCAAAGGTCAAAATAGACAATGGAGCTCGAAAGCCTTTTGCCCTATCAGTTGTGACAAGAACATAGTCACTACTTGAATTTCATCAATGAAGCTGGTAGGGGTGCGGGGCTGGGCAGGGGGGGGGGAAGAAGGCAGTGCAGTGGGAGTGGCCAGCCTTTTCCTTGAACAAGCAGCTCAGGGCTCAGGATCCAGCCAAGCAAATCTGAAGAGGGGCACCATTTATTCTGAGACAAACTCTGTTTGCATCATAGATGGAGATTAAAAACCATCTGATTACTATCTGGTAAACCTAAGTTGTGGGGTGAACCTAATTTCACTATCACAGAACTCCTYCCTCTCGGTAAAGTGAAGTATGAAATAGTCCCAACTATAAAATCCCATTTCCTTCTGGGGTTATTTATACCTTGCTTGCCTGTGGTCACTGGGTTGACAAAGAGGAGCAGAGGCTGAACAACACTTGAAATCCTAATCCTTGTCTGACCTTTCTTATCCTTTCTTGTTCTCCATACTGACTGTTTGGGCTCTCCATGTACCCCAGAAATAGGGAGTTTTCTAGTACAGAATTTCTTGAACTTTGTCTTGAAAATTTTCCTTCTGGGCTGCAGAGGTAACACAGCAGTTAAGAGACTTCCTGCTCATCAAAGGACCCATGTTCAGTTCCAGCACCCAGATCTGGCAGTTCATAACTGCTTATAACTCTGATCTAGTTACCTCTTCTAGCCACTGTACGTATCTGCACTCAGTGCACAAGGTACATGCACACACAAAGACTTGTACATAATTAAAAAAATAAACAGAAGAATACCCTTCTAAGGAATTCATGTTCCCTACACTTATTGGCCAARCCATCCTCGACCAAGTTGATAAAGCACTGCTTCCTCCTTTGGCATATTTTGTAAGCTTGATTTATTGTTTGTGCTAAGCTTTATTCCAAACCTTTGCTCTCATCATCTCTTCTAATCCTCATGGCAACCCCACAAAGGAGTTACCGCCTTTCTTTGAGAGACAAGGAAACCGAAACACAAAATGGATCCACGCCCTTGTGAATGGCTATGTGGCTCCCTGAACTTCAGTGTTTCTATTCCAGGGTGTGTATTTCAGTACACTGAAGCTTCCATGCATACTGTTCTATCAAAATGAGGGGCTTGGTGTTGTTCAGAATGTCACTTAATGCTGTTCAAGCTTATATTTTCTTAAGCATATTTAAGCAGGTTAAAGGCAAGGATCCTAGAAACAGATTAGGCATTAGCATCCTAATCAATGGGATGTGGTTCTWCATTCCTCCATGTCCTCATCTTTTGTGATTCTTTGGGAAGACTATGGTGGCTTCAGGATGAAGATTCACAGACAGGAAGATTTGTAGTGGCTCAACCTGAAGTTTCTGAAGTTTTACAAAGGCATTTGCCATATCTACCAGGACCCTGTTTTACATAGATGACTTCCCAATGTTCTCCAGATTCCAGGTGGACTGCAGCTTGCTTAGTCCTGGTCACTTTCAGAACCCAGTCTAATACATGTGCCATTTTTATGTGTGGGTATTATTCTTGGTACTTAGAATTTCTAACTCAAAGTAGCTAAAACAAGACCAAC
>BDUI01013368.1:18580-28757 GCA_002335545.1 Apodemus speciosus | reverse complement strand
AGATCCCTACTTAACACGTGCATGAAGTTTTCCCCTTGTAAGGATCTTTCACAGGTCAGACTTTGATTGTTCTAGCAACCATGGTAAGGGCATAGGGCACCCCGGGGCTTCCTGGTTTTTGTAGAGGGTAAAAAGAAAGAGACTTAGACCTTTGACTGACTCTCTGAGCTCAGGCRGTGGTGACTGAGGTGAGGCAGGGCGAGCAGGGSGAGCCTGCRTGGACGAAGGGGTGCCGCTCAGCAAACTCCTGCTTCGACTGTGTGTACACCGACCTCAGGCAGGCAGCTTCTGCTCTGTCATTTTCTCTCTCTCCTACAGAATGGAACAATGGCGCCTATCTTGCAGGATTCATGTGAGGCTTCAGTTTTGCAATATTTCATTTCCCTTGATTCTTATATTTACTTATTTGGGGGTTGTGTAGTTTTGAATGCTGTCTGGGAACTTAGGGAGAAGTAAATCTGTGGAGATGGAATCTATTTTATGAAACTCCCAGGATGCGCTGGAAGCTTTCCGCGGACAAATCCTTGTGTGGCTTTGTACCCACACCTTGTGGTCTGATGCACGAAGGAATATGGCTTGCTTGAAAGAACTCAGTCATTTACCCAGTAGACCTTATGTTCTGAGCTCTGTGACGGCTCACAAGAGTTCGCATACAGACATAAGAGATCCCCATTGAAAGGAAAGATTTCAGAAGTGTCCAAAGAGAGCTTGGTGTCTAGATTAAAATCAGAAAGAAGTCAGCAAATTACAGCCCTTAGGACAGGTCCAGACCACTACCTGTTTTTATAAATAAAGTTTTATTAGAACACAGACACTCCCATTTGTTTTCTGATCACTCTGGCTGCTTTTTTCTTTCTTTTCAATGGCAATTTTGATCAGCTGTGACAGGGATAGTATGTCTCATAAAGGCAAAAAACATTTACCATTTGTCCTTTTATAGTAAAATTTGCCAATGTCTGGCAAAGACCTACTACTACCAGGCTACGTGACCTTGCACAGATCATTTATACTCACAGTGCCTCTGATTCCTAGTGGATAAAAAGGRTGGGCTGAGMGTGTTAACTCACGTCTATAATCCAAGCACTTGAAGTGCAGAGCAAGTTTAAGCCAGCCTTGGCTACCTGCTGGACTGGAGGCCAAACTGAGCTATGTAGCAAGATCTTGAATAAACAAACAAATACGTAGGTAAATGAATAAAGCAGAGGTATACTCTGTAAACTGGATGGCTCATGTAAAGAGATTTGCATGCGCTAATCCCCACCTGACAAGGACTATCACAACTATTATTAGTGTCCCTGACTGACAGCTAATCTTTTTGGGTTTTCAAAGTCCCCCCAGCAGGTAGCATTGCAGCTACCCTACCACCAGGGTGATTTCTTAAGATCAGACATCTCAGTGCTATCATCTCAGCATACTGTCCCATTCCTCCACGCGCCATGCAGACATTTGGATGGGTATCGCTGAATATTTCCCAGTAGTCTGTGCGTCCTCTCTGGAGGAGTGGCACTGAGAGAGGCAGTCTGTTTGAATTAAATGTCAAGGCTACCAGCTGCTTCTTTCTCAAAACACAAGCTAAATATTCTAAAAGGTGTGACCATCAATCAAAGTCTGAGTGAAGAATTTGAATTTACTTGCTGTTGTTGGGGCGGGGGTGGGGGATAGATTTAAAGGTTTGGAGAAAAATCAACCTCCTCACAAATAGCACCGAAAGCTATTTAGGGATCCAAACCCCAGCAGCCTCCATTTGCCTCCTCGGCTCGGAGGGAAATGCTTGCTCAGGGTAGAGAACATGCCTCATCCTGAAGTCCCAGTGCACACAGGGGTGATTTCCAAGAGAGAAGTGAAAAGAAAACAGAATCCCACAGCCCAACCTTTCAGAAGCGTCGCAGTCATGCAGAAAGAAACCTTCCTCCTTGTCAACCTTTGCAGATTAGAAAAAGCTAACCTTAGCCCAGCCCGGCTTCCTACCAACAGGGCTTTGGCAAGAAGGGATGCCTGTGGGGAAAGAAATGGTTTGGGTTTGGGTTTGGGTTTGGGTTTGGCCATGTCTCTAGCTCAAGACTCCTGCACACAAAAGCATCGCATCTGTGGCACCCTGCCACCATCAGGGTACAGCGAGGCTGGCTCAGGAAACCTCCATTCACCGACTGAACAGCCCAGAGTGGCCACTGCCACAGTGTATCCTTCATCAGCTCAGACGTGGCACAGAGAAATGTCCTCTCCCTCGTGCCCACTCTTCAGTGGTCTAAGTGGGTTGTGGGAAGGCAGGAATGGTGGAAAGTCTCAAGGCGTTCTTACTCAGAATGCCTCCGCTGGAACCACTGTCTGTGCTCACACACCCTGTCACATTTGCTTTCTTTTTGCGTAGACTCTGCCATTCACATTGAGGGAGGGGAGGGGGTGGGCTTGGTGAGCACTTCTCTTCAGTAGTTCCCAGTCGTGGGTGCCAATGGGAGTCACTCACTGAGCTCTTTAAAGATGTGGATGCTTAAGCCTTTGTCCAAAGGCCCTCGGGTCATTGGCTCTATGGAGGAAAAGAGGGCGAGGAATAGTGTGTGTTTAAAACTTTCTAAGTTGTTATATTGCATTGAGACCTACTATGTGCTGGTCTCCTCTAGGGGATTGAAACAGAGAACACTGATTCATTGGCTGATCTAGTGGTGCAAGTCAGATACAAATAAGTGAGTGACCAAGATATTCTTTTCTGATAATGCAACACACACACACACACACACACACACACACACAGAGAGAGAGAGAGAGAGAGAGAGGGGGGGGGAGAGAGAGACTTGAGGCTATAAAGGAATGAGGCTGGGGTAAGGCTATCTTATAGATTTGCTTGGACTGTTGTTGGCTCAAAAATTTGCTTCTTTGCTTGGTGAGCTCTCTTGGCATTCAGGACTAGCTACAAGGCTGTGTTTCTAGCCTGGGATCCTTAGCCTCCTCACCTTACCCGAGTCCAGTTCTNTGCTCACGCTTTTCCTGATCCCCTTCCCCGCCTTGCCTCACCCCTGTGGAGAACGGAGCCTGGGGATAAACCACAGGAGCAAACCACAGGGCCTCTTAACATGTCGCATCCTGCCACAAAATGCTGGCAAGCTTCACCGGACGGAGAACACAGTTCCCCTCCCCCCCCTCTCTCTCTCTCTCTCTCTCTCTCTTGTAAGAGCATGAAGATTCTTTGCTCTGTTTCAGGATGGACAGAAGTCAGTGAGGAAGAGTGGAGATAAATCTGTCCCTACCATGCTGACTCACTGTGACTCTTCCAATACCACTTACCAGAATGACCTTCAATTCAAATGAGAACCACAAAATACCAGTAATTTTATTTGGGGGAATATTTATATTTTGGTACAATAGGTGAATTCCTAATGAAAGGGCATTACTACAAGCATTTCCCTCCAAATTCCACAGTTTCATCTCTGTGCCTCATGTTTATCATTATTTTTTAAATTCGCCCACTCCCTCTTTCATCATCTCTGACTCACACGTCTGTAATCTCTCAGAGAAGATATGTGTTCCAGATAGCTTTAAGACAAATCAGTCCAATACCTTCCTCAAAGTGTGCTCCCTGATTTACTGCCCACTGAGTCTGGTGACTGAGCGCGTAATGTTAAGAGCAAATTGTTCTCTGCTCAAAGAAATACGCAGGCAGGTCTCCTGTAGTCTTCTTCCCTGCTGATACAAAGGACAGACTAGCGTTCTAAGGGTAAAAGAGTGCAGAGCGAGCCCGCAGCCTGCTCCCRGTGYAGGAGCCTAGCCATGATGACCTTTTCAGGAATCTGTTTCCTGGCTGGGCTGGAGAACTTCATGGTCCTTGGAGCAYGGCATCAGTRTAGACAACACTGCATCTGAAGGTTAGCCAGASTACCTCCTGTGGCAGCTAGTTGTACAGTGTCCCYTTGAGGGGTAAGAAGTAGATAGGATAGGAGGGCTAGGGTCTTCCTTACAACTTGTCAGGATACTTCTGATTACACTCATCACACACCAAGAGTCACCAGAACCTGGAYCATTCCCTCAAAGCATCTTATTGAGCAGCTACTTTGTACCAAGCCTGTGGCAGAATCTAGAGACACAGCGTCAGACAAAACAACAACAACAAAATGAATTCTTCTCCCCCACAGTCTAGAATGGTGGCTCTCAACCTTCCTAATGCTACAACCCTTTAATACACTTCCTCATGTTGTGGTGACCCCCAACCATAAAATTATTTTTATTGCTACTTTATAACTGCATTTTGTTACTGTTGTGAATTACAATATAAATGTAAATATCTGTGTTTCTGGAGGGTCTTAGGTGACCCCTGTGAGAGGATCAGTCAATCCCTACCAAGGGGTCACAACTCACAAGTTAAAAACCACTGGTCTAGAAAAAATTGCAGGCACTGGTGCTGTCAGTGTTGATTCAGCACTGTCCTGGCATCTGTACCTTTGGGTTTCCCAGGCAAGTGACCCCCCTGTTTGATGGGGACAGTCTTTCAGCCTCTTACACATGCTGATGCAGCTCCTATGAGCCGCCATTCTTCACTTCAACTCTGCTTCCCTGAGCAGTTTGGGATAAGTGTGGGCAGGAGAGCATCTTCAACACAGGGAAAAAGGCACGGGGGAGGAYGGGGAAGTCTTCCTAAACTCRGAAGCTRTCACTACATGCAATTAGTAAACTCAGCTGCTCTTTGAGTGTGTATGTCTTCACCCCTATGACAAGACCAACACAGCCTGGAAGAGTTAAAAGCCTTGCGTTTGAACTTGTAGARCAGATGGGCTAAGATGTCAGTCCGTGGTAATCAACAGTGTCTGGAAAATAGAAGTAACTGCTAGTATCAATCTGCTGATCATGGTCGCCCCCCCCCCCCAAGGGCACACTGTTTAATATACTTTCTTATACTCTACTTTAAACCTGTAAACATATGGGGATATCTACACTCCCATTTGACAGATGGGAACAGCAGACTTCAAACCTAACTTGCTCAGTCTGACTCAGCCACCAATGAGCTAGGGTTCAAGCCCAGATCCCCCAGGCTCCAAAGTGATCTTCCTTCCATAATCCCGCAGCTGTCCGCTTGAAAAGTTCCGTTCTTTCCGCATATCATTTCAACACATACATAACAGGTGGGAAACTGCCTTCCAGCCTGCTGGGTTTCTTCGGGGCTCAGGAAGCAGTCTGCAATGGCCAGGATTTCTGCTGGTCCCAGATACAGGGCTCGCCCTCACTCACCAGTCCTCAAGCCTCTCTTTGCCTCCTGCACAGGAATCCTGCAGCTGCCTGGATGCCTGCGGTTGTATTTTTAGAACTAGAGGAGGGAGTGTGGGCGGTATGTATTTGGGGTGTTCTAGGGTCTATTAATAATACTTTTTGCTGAGGACACCCAGGATTTTAACTTGGCTAARTTCCCCTGAAGGCGAGTCTGACCTTCAGCTCCGCCCATTCCCGGCATGGATTCTCTTCTGAGTTACATTGTTGCTCTTCTACTCCCAAGGGCTTCTCCCAGCGTCTGGCCCTCAAAGACAGGGGCATCAGCAGCTAGCAGCAGCCTCGGTTGATTGCTCTCCAAGAAGGTCAAAGGGGGAAGCAAGGCTAATGCTCCGACCTCTGTAGGGATTGGCCGTGTTCCCTAAGATCCTTCGGAGGAAGGGACCTGCTGTTTTTAAGATCTGACCGAACGTCCATGGAGGATCCCCTACTTTTTTTTTTTTAAAAAACTTACTGGGGTCACTGACTTTATTTTCAGGCACATAAAACACTCTTTTAGGAATGAGAGGATAGAAAGCCCRAAACTGTGGGAAATTAATTTTAAGGTGTTAAACTAAGTAAGATATTAGGATATAGACATAAAAATCTCTGCCTTTGGGAATGTAATGGTGGCATTTATATTTAAATTAAAAATCTTTGCTCAAAATATTTTGAGTTACCAGACTATCGGTGACAACCTAGAAAGGCAAACATGTGCTTTTGAGGTTAGTTTTATGTTAGGTGTGTCACTATCAATATATAAAAAGGAGTTCACCAATTCACAATGTCAAGCTAAAGCAAAAATATTAAACAAGATAATATCTGTGGGAAGACACTAAAACATCTTCAGTCTCAAAATCTGGGATGATGTTTCCTGTCTGAGATTCCTCATATTAAGAGAGAGCATGTGTTAGAAGGGGGCCACATATTGACAACCATGACCTTTTAAGTACCTTCTCAATAACTAAAAAAACCAAAAAGTCATGGTGTTCTGGCATGCCCCTAGCTACACATTCTGCAATCAAGCTCTCTAGCATGACCTAGGAATAAGTGCTTATTTTAACTACATTGGAGTAAAACAGAAAACCGCTTCGGTTTGGAGTAGGCTCTTCAGACAGTGCCAGGAACTAACAGCCTCCAAGAATCCCTTTCAGTCTCAACAGCCTCTCTGCCAAAGGGAATCTCTCTCTCCAGGGGTTCCTAAAGCAACACCAGCCAACACGAAACTCCAAAGAATCACTATTGCTCTGTCTCATGCCACAGCCTTTCCTGGAGACCAATCGAGAAAACCCTTGCTCCAAGTTACACTCCTATAATGCTGTGACTCTAGAGATCAGAGCCTGCTGGCCACCTAGCAAAGGTGAAAACACACCAAAGAGCCTCTCCTGTCCCCACCTCCAGTTTGGGTCTTCTGACAGCAAGAGTGCTCAGCTTTTGTGTAATGCCCACCCACATGTTCTCGGAGACTCAAAGCAAGGCATCTCCCCCAACCCTCATCACTTCCAACATTTGCCTAGGGTACTTAAAGATCCTGCATTTTGTAAGTAAAAGTTATGTGAGTAAGAATTGTTTGCTGAACACACAACCCCTCTTTCTAAATTACTAAGCTGCAAACCCAAAGAAAGAATGACAAGTTAGGGACATACCCTCACTCACTGAATGAAGGATAAAAGTTAGTAGGCATTATTTATTATTACTATAATAATATTATTATAGCAGTATAGTATATAGTATATTAATGCTATTACATAATAATTATTATTATTTTAGTTCTCAGATCAACTCACTGAGGATCTTTAAATAGTATATATTTAATATTTGATTACCAAGTCTATATGCAATGGAGTGATGTCATGCGCCACAGGCGGACCTTAACTTGAACATCAGTGTGAAGGGAGAGACACAAGCGTAGTCATAACCTTGGAATACCCYTCCCCCAACCCCACCGCCCTTGAAATTGCTTCCGGTTGAGGATTTAGAGTGTATGACCTGACTTGGGAACRCGGGAATGCCCGTGCTTTCTCTTCGTCTCAGCCTCCTCCACTCGATGTACCTCAGCAGCTCAGCTTGTTCATATCTGAGCTCAGCGTTAAAGTCTATCTCTTTCATGGTGTTGGAACATCCTTATCTGGATATACTCAGCCACGAGCCATCTAAAGCATCAATGAGCAGATATAACTCCAGCTCAGTCTGAGAACCGCTGCAGACCGCGTCCGGGGTCTGAGTCCCCGCCGCTGCATAGCTGTGCAATGTGAGCACATCATTTCATTCCCACGAGCCTTAGAACCCTCACTTTAAACAGAAGGGAGGAGCGGGAGATAACACGAGGGACGGATGAGTTTACAGGTTTCTGCCAGAACAAATCCACCCCCAGCCACTACTGTACTAAAAGTTCTATGGACCTGTAGTTCCCATAGACCCTCGGATGGCTAGCCACAGTAGCCGCNTGCCAATGGGGAGAATAAATCTTTCTGACACGCATGTACACGTTTGCTTACCTACAATTGAGTCTCTTAAGCACCTTTGATCTGTCAACATGAAGCAAAAGAAAAAGTCGACCGATATCCTAAGGACATTTTCCCCAGAGAGCTGGAGACAAGTCCCATCCAAATGTGATACACGAACTCTGAAGGCTGGGGAAAAGAACGGCTTAGCCGTATCTTCCATTCATTTCCTTCATTTAAACAAGCCACATGCACAGAGATAACACCAGGCCCCTGTGCACAATCAACACGTCATCTGCTTTTCAGAGGGTAGCCCCAGACAGACAGATAAAACCACACCCATTCTGACTGTGCAAGCTAGTGTCTGAATTCTTCACTAAAGTTTGTTTGTTTGTTTGTTTGTTTGGTTGGTTTGGTTCGGTTTTAATGATGGTGTTCTTTTAGTGGGGCCTGGCATGGTGGCTTACAGGGTCAAGGCACTTGTGGCCAAGGCTACTCCCCTGAGCTGGGTCCCTGAAGCCCACTCGGAAGAAGCAGAGAACTAACTCACTAGATTTGTATTCTGCCCTCCGTGTGTGCACGGAGCCTCACATGCACGTGCAGACTTGTGAAACACATGCACACAAGAACTAATGCAAAACAATTTTAAGACTTTCTTATACGTGTATAAAATATTATCTATCCATACTGGTTCTGGAGATTTTGAGCGATTCAAAACTCCAGGTGTCGCTTGGTGGTTCTGAGAAATTGTTTTGATTTTGATTTTTTCAAGACAAGATCTCTCTACAAAGCCCCAGCTGTCCTGGGGCTCACTGTGTAGACCAGGCTGGCATCAAATTCACAGAGATCYGCCTGACTCTGTTTCCCTAGTGCTGGAACTGAAGATGTGTGCCTTCACTCGGGGCTAACATTTTTATTTTATTTTATATGTATGAGTGTTTTGCCTGCATATATGTCTGTGGATCATGAGTGTGCCTGGTGCCTGCTGAGGCCAGAAAGARTGTATGCATAGCTGGTACCTGTGACTCCCTGGAATCGGAGTCAAAGCCAATTGTGAGCCCCCATGTAGATGCTGGGACTCAAACTCAGGTCATCTGGGAGAACAGCCAGTGTCTTAACCACTGAGCCATCTCATCAGCCCCGTACTGCAGGTTCTGAGGCACATTCAATTAACTGATTCATACGTGACCAAGTCTTACAACCAAATAGTGTATTTTGGCCACTGGCAGCAGACAGACTATTGCTTTTAGACAAGTGAAGTTTGTAAGATAAATGGGAACCAGAAGGGCAYGAGGAGGGGTGCTGGGATCCGATTCCTAGGCATCTGGTCACCTCTTTGGGGCCTTACTGATGACACAGGGCATGACATGGCAGAGCATTCTTTGCTTTGAGAACACACTGCTCCACCAGCAGGAAGTACGTGGAGACCCCACACTTCCTGCCAGCCCSAGGCCTTGACACTAGACCACCGTTCACCATGACCTGCACTGAAAAGCTCAGCAGACTCCTGCTTTGTTTCGATGGGCAACCAGAAACTGCACTTTAAGTCTCAAAGTCCCCATCTGGGCTCAGAAAGAACAGGAAAACCATTAAAGCCTCGTTCCAGAGGGACCTATAACGAGGTCCTTTTATAAATAAGGAGACAGCCGGTGTGTCCTACCCCATCCTGCCTTCCTGTTGTTCTCTCCCACATACCCATCCKTCTGTTCCCTTGGCRTGGCTTCTCRTGCTCACGCTTTTCCTGATCCCCTTCCCCGCCTTGCCTCACCCCTGTGGAGAACGGAGCCTGGGGATAAACCACAGGAGCAAACCACAGGGCCTCTTAACATGTCGCATCCTGCCACAAAATGCTGGCAAGCTTCACCGGACGGAGAACACAGTTCCCCTCCCCCCCCTCTCTCTCTCTCTCTCTCTCTCTCTTGTAAGAGCATGAAGATTCTTTGCTCTGTTTCAGGATGGACAGAAGTCAGTGAGGAAGAGTGGAGATAAATCTGTCCCTACCATGCTGACTCACTGTGACTCTTCCAATACCACTTACCAGAATGACCTTCAATTCAAATGAGAACCACAAAATACCAGTAATTTTATTTGGGGGAATATTTATATTTTGGTACAATAGGTGAATTCCTAATGAAAGGGCATTACTACAAGCATTTCCCTCCAAATTCCACAGTTTCATCTCTGTGCCTCATGTTTATCATTATTTTTTAAATTCGCCCACTCCCTCTTTCATCATCTCTGACTCACACGTCTGTAATCTCTCAGAGAAGATATGTGTTCCAGATAGCTTTAAGACAAATCAGTCCAATACCTTCCTCAAAGTGTGCTCCCTGATTTACTGCCCACTGAGTCTGGTGACTGAGCGCGTAATGTTAAGAGCAAATTGTTCTCTGCTCAAAGAAATACGCAGGCAGGTCTCCTGTAGTCTTCTTCCCTGCTGATACAAAGGACAGACTAGCGTTCTAAGGGTAAAAGAGTGCAGAGCGAGCCCGCAGCCTGCTCCC